>JAIGNY010003303.1:0-297500 GCA_020152595.1 Chiridota heheva
AAATAGCAGAATTAGCATAGATTTGAAACTTTTCAATTGAGATTTTTCAATCAATGACCTTTTTTCATTGTAAGTTAGATAGAATATGAACAATTTCATTTCCATGATGATAAACTAAAATATCTTTGTTTCTTTTTCATGAAAAAACAAAAACAGATGTTTATTTTGCAATAAGATATACAAAAGTCACAAAATTTGCCAAGTAAATGACTGTTTTGAGGCTCTCATTTCTAGGATTTGTGCTTAGATTTGCTTGTAACTTGGTACATTGCTGCATTTTGGACTTATGACATAGAAAAGGGTCTAAAAAGCAAAAAATGTACCTTTTGGGGGAAGTGCGGCCTAACCCTAGCATTGTATGGGACATTGGATCTATCGAAATAGCAGAATTAGCATAGACTCTTGAAACTTTTCAATTGAGATTTTTCAATCAATGACCTTTTTTCATTTTCATTGTAAGTTAGATTATATTTAAACAAATTAAAGTTCTAAGCTTGAGAAATATGAAGAAATTTCCCAAAGTGAAGGAAATTTTGCCAAAATGAAAAAAAGTGTAGAAACTTCCCCCCAAAATGAAGAAATTCACAAAAATAAGCAAATTTCTCAAAATAGAAGAAAAAATCTCAAAAAGGAAGGAAATCGAACCAGAACTAAAAAGTTTTGTGGTTCCGCTGCTTTTCCATAAGCTGATTGATTTGCAAAATTTGTATTACCTGTCATGTAATTGCATATCATAAAATATTTGTGCCATATTTATTCATAAGCCACATCCACCATGCAGATCAATAAACATGTTGACAACATTAGCATTTGCACATTAATTAATACCATCAAAGCAAGTATGATGCAAAAACGATTGCACATTTATCCTATTTAAAGAATTTGTCAACAAGCCCCACCTACCACATTACTACCACAACATTAGAACATACGTACAGACTTGATCTTCAGCCATACTGGTGCATCAAAATCTGTGTACCACATATAGCATAAATCTGATTTATCGTTTATGTTGTTTACATCATTTAGTACTTTCACGTTAAGCCACGCTCAACATGCATATTAATGACACCTGTCGATAGCATAATCATGTACACAATAACAAATCAAATTATCATGCCCATATGACGCAAAACGGACATAGTGTTGCTCATTTATCACTTTTTCATAATTTTTACTTTAAGCCCCGCCCACTTATCAATCTGCATGATATCATCACCACAAACATTAGGCCATATCTGCAGACTATGGGCTATCTGTGTACCCGTCAGGGGCAGTTTTCCCCTAACCCCGCTTCCTATGCCACTGATTGACTGATAGAAAACTAGAAATGAACTTCATTAAATAATTTGAACTTATTGTGAAAAGTTTTTAGCGAATAAATACACGTCGTTGCAATTTTCAACGCGTATACCCTCGTTATTGTTAGCATGCATCTTTCAGAGATGCTCTTATATCTGGATGTAGTTTGTTTCTATTTCAGAGACAGCACAGAAACAGTTCCTAAGAGGTGCTGACACAAGACAGAGACGCGACATGAGAAACTTACCTAGGGAAAACGGGAAAAGAAATACAAGGGTGAGACTGGAATTTTAATTTCAAATGATTTGCTCTATACAGTTATACGTCACGGCGCCAAAAAGCATCAAAGTTACTACAACGACATTTTCAAAGAATTGCAGAGAATGAAATACACATTTCATGGCTCTTTGGACAGTGGGACTGTTTTTGAACACTTATAAACCAAAAGATAATTGCATAAATGCATATTGATCAAGATTTGTAATGAATTGGAGCAAAATGGAAATGAAGTATAAGTATGTAATACACAATATATATATATATATATATATATATATATATATATATATATATATATATATATATATATATATATATATATATATATATATATATATATATATATATATATATATATATATATATATATATATACATATATATATATATATATATATATATATACATATATATATATATATATATATATATATATATATATATATATATATATATATATATATATATATATATATATATATATATATATATATATATATATATATATATATATATATATATATATATATATATATATATATATATATATATATATATATATATATATATATATATATATATATATATATATATATATATATTTTGGTCGAACTAATCTTCTGCTACATACTTTCCACACGACATATTTGTTTCGTAAGAGTACAGTAGTACCTCACTTATTCCTTGGATTAAATGCATCCTGTTGCTCTAAATTTTTCAGTATATAGAGGAATTTCATCACGTGACTCAAACGCATCTGGAAGCCATTTTGCAGAATAAGCGTCGTTGAGTTTCACGCGTCTTCACACAGACGCAAAAACAAGAAACCTTTAGACCAATGCTTCACCCATGAAAGCCTGCACAATTTTTTCTCGAGTTTCTCAATTTTCAGGAGAACGTTCTTCCGGACGTTTAGAAACGGTAACTCTGCAGCCCTGCTTATCTGAGTAAATTGAACATGAGAACTTTAAATTATCTTTTCACCGTTTTTTAAATTTTCGGAATTTTTGTCAGTTTGTGTTGATTTTCAGCCAATTTTGGGCATCAAAGACAATCTGACAATAAATCTTCAGAGCTTCCGTGGCTTCGCTCCCCGTACACGGACCCTTAAGCGGGACTTCTTCCCCCCGTGTCCCTACTCTTGCCTCGCACCAGCTAGGATCCCACGAATTGTCATTTACGCTTTGGAAATTTCTGTTGTTTTTAAGCCATTTTGGCATTTGAGACATCCAAAACCATAAATCTTCAGACCAAGGCTTCACCATGCACAATTTTCTCAGATTTTTCAGGAGTAATTTCTCTTCTGCCTGTTTAGAAATGGTAATCAGATAATGCTTATCTGAGTTTAATGAATTTAAAACGTTTTTCTTAAATTCCCCTATTTTTGTCAGTTTGTGTTGATTATCTCATTCGCATAAATTTACAAGCGCATGCCACCCCGCCCTGCGCATTTTTGGATATTGGCTGGAAAAAATGGCAATATTGAAAAAGGCAGCGGTTTTATGTCATTTGCTTTTGTGAAAGATGGTATGCTGCCACTGTTAACAGCTTTTCTTTAGATCGATTTAATGAGGTTGATGATGTAACAAGATTATGTAACATGATGTAACATATAAAATCACATCGTTCTTTAAATATATCTTCCAAACTTTTATTACCACCAGTCAAGCTCGTGGGCAAGTGATCTAATCACTTAGCTGCGATTCAAAGCTGCCGGGTTCGATTCCCGAGCGCGCGAGTTTTGTCTGTACTCTTTGACTCTGAGTGCTAGGGAGCTCATGTTGCAAGGCATGGCATGGGTAGACCGCATGGAGATTTGGCAGATCTTCTATGGACTGGGGTGTCATGGTCTACTACTCCCCTTATACCCTAGCACTAGTTGAGGGGGGAAAGGAGGGCTGGTGGCGCTCGCCAAGGCAGAAGGGCCCTAATTGTGAATCTGCCCTTCCAGAGGTGTTCAGTACTAGCATGAAAGCCTGTCAAGGTCCAAATTTCTTGTGAATTTTCGAATAAATATTTCATTTTTAGATTGCTAGTTAGTGTCAAGGTCCAAATTTCTTGTGAATTTTCGAATAAATATTTCATTTTTAGATTGCTAGTTAGTACTAGCATTGAAAGTCTGTCAAGGTCCAAATTTCTTGTGAATTTTCGAATAAATATTTCATTTTTAGATTGCTAGTTAGTTTTTTCAGCAACCAATAGAAATTTGATATTCATCAGAAAAATCAACTTAAAAATCAAGAACAAGTAAATTCTTGCAAATTGCAACATGTTTTTCTCAATTTTCAGACGAAATTTCTCTTCTGTCTGTTTGTAACATTGGTTATATTTGAGAATTTGAAATTGAATTTTTCTTCTTTTCATCACTTAAATGTTGTCAGTTTGTGTTGACTTTCAGTCATTCTCGTGAACCCCAATAAAAAAGAAGAAATTTCCAGAGCTTCCGGAGCTTCGCCGGGACAACGCCAACACAGCACCAAAATAGTTGTTTCGTTGACTGATGCATGTTTGCTTGAAGTTTTTGGTGAACGATTACATCATCAGTACCAAGTTTACGAAAGTTTTATGTTTCGTATCCGTAAGCGGAAAGATTGTAAGCATATGTAGTTTCACGATGAGTTTACGATATGTAACGAAATATCGAAAATCATTCGAAAATGCTAAGCAATTTTTCGGGAATCGAAGAAAAGTGCCCGAAAATTAAAAAAGTTGCCAGAAAAATGAAGGAAATTTCCCAAAATGAAAACAATTTCCCGAAAATCCCTAAATTTTCAAAAAGTAATCCCCCCCTCCCCCCCCCCCACTTCTTCTATCCCAAACGAAAAACTGTGGTGAGACCATTACTCCAAATTAATTCTTTATTCACAATTTCATTGCAAATTTTCGTCGTATAGGTTTTTGAGTCTGGCAAAGGTAAAATGAAACGGACATGAAAGAACCGTATTTAAATGACGAATTCGGCTGGACACCGATCTTATAGTCAGGGAGGGTTTTAGAATCATCGGATAAACTTGTATTAGACTTTCAGTGTCTATCTCAGCCATTAGCAGATTAGGCCATGCCCAACTAAGCTACTATCCAAATCATGTCCTCCTAACCACCGACTTGTCATGATGCTGACAACATCATCCTATTTGAGCACTTTGTCGGGACGAGTTGTAAATTGTTGTAGATGCAACGGCGGAGGGGTATGGGGGAGTTACCCCACTTTTCTATAAAATAAAAGAAATCTCCTTCAGGTTCTTATTTTGTGATTTAGTCTATATTATTGCTTAAAGTTTGCCATGTAAAGTAAAGCCATGTAAACAGTATATGGTAATGTTAACTATTCTCTTTAACAGTTTTAAACGCATCTGCCGTGATTGTCAGGCTACTAAAAGGTATTCAAATGTGACTCCCTAAATTTGAAGCCTACGACCCCTCACTATTCCACTCAGAAATTTACCTCAATTATGTCCGAATCGGGTGTCCGAATCGTGTAGATATCAGAAACATATCCTGCTGACTATGCATTATGATGCTAGCAACATCATAATTGGGCAATTAATCGGGAAGAGACTTAAAATGTCAGATGTACATGTTTAAATCTAGATATCAGAAATATCTCTACTCGATTTAAAATCCAGAACCGCGATAATCATGGCCCATTTTTGGGCAACGATGAAATATAAATCTTCAAAAATCTTCCGGCGAGCTCGCTCCCTGGACCCTACCGCAACTGCGTCAATGAATTGTATGCTGGTTTTCTGCTTAAGTCTGTTATTTGTATCATCTTTACAAATATATATATATATATATATATATATATATATATATATATATATATATATATATATATATATATATATATATATATATATATATATATATATATATATATATATATATATATATATATATATATATATATATATATATATATATATATATATATATATATATATATATATATATATATATATATATATATATATATATATATATATATATATATATATATATATATATATATATATATATATATATATATATATATATATATATATATATATATATATATATATATATATATATATATATATATATATATATATATATATATATATATATATATATATATATATATATATATATATATATATATATATATATATATATATATATATATATATATATATATATATATATATATATATATATATATATATATATATATATATATATATATATATATATATATATATATATATATATATATATATATATATATATATATATATATATATATATATATATATATATATATATATATATATATATATATATATATATATATATATATATATATATATATATATATATATATATATATATATATATATATATATATATATATATAAATATATATAGATATAAATATATAAATATATATATATGATCCGACTTGGCTCAGTCGATTTTTTAAAGGAAATTTCACTGGGTGACCACAATTACCTTTATAGGGCATGATAATGGCGCGAATAAAATTTGAGCATCTTCATAATGTGATATTTGATTTTGTTTTTATTAGGTAGTTTGAGAAATATGATTCATTTCAGGTATTAAAACACCATAAAATGTTTTATACTTGAAGGGTACTTTTCTACTGACGTATTTTGAACCATGTACGACAGCAGTGGCTTTAGTATACCCCCCCTTTATTTCCCTCTCCAATTTGTTTTCTAGCATATCAAAATTCCGAGTGGACCAAAATTTAGGGAAATAAGCAAATTTTACACGAAGATCTATATACAAAAATTTGGAAATTTAAAGGTCATAAGTCTTGAAATCGGAAAGATATCGATCATGTTTAGTCAACTATACCTGTATACTGATCATCATGCGGAATATTGAATATCCCAAACAATGCGAAAAGTAAATAAACAGGTCCTGAGACTAATGATTTAGAAAATCAATTAAAGGATTAGTCCAATGTTGTTGTTTTTAATTTATTTGAAAGAGCATAATTTTAGAGCCAATTTGGTACACAAATCAAGTTGATATCATATTCCGTTCAGGAGATATGGATTTGTAAAGATTTCCCAATTGTAAAGTTTTTGTACAGTATGATGAATTCGTGTTTGAAGATGTCATATAGTTGTATAGACAATTCTATTGCAAATGTTTATGTATTTCTTTGAACGTTAATCTGTTAATTGGTTGTTTCTGTATAATTAGAAACAAATTTCCAAAAGTTATTGAAATAGGGTAAAATTGGCGATGTATACAGGTATACCTACCTTTCATCAATTTATTTTTCTAGCAGATTTTACTAATAAAAAGGATGATAGATTTTAATGAAATAAATCAACTTTGTGGGCAAATGTGTTGCTGTGATGTCATACTGAGCCTTTTCCTACCCGTTTATGAACATTTTTCATAAACTTTAAAATTTGAATATCTCCTGGTAAGAATAACATATCAACATGAGTTTTGTACTAAGTGTTTCTAAAAAAATTCTCTTTCTTATGAAATGTTACGAAAAAACATGGGAATATTCCTTTAAACACGGTATATCAGTCAGGTCAGAATATATTACAAGAAATACTCCAAATTTACAATCCAGTATTCAGCAAGTCAGTGACTATAGTGACCTTGCATAAAAGGTGCCTCACTATTGAAATATGGGCTGATCGGCCATAGCAAATATATGTGCTACTTGATTTAATCTGAAAATAAATAGACAAGCCTGTTGTTTTAATATTTTTGACAGAACATTCAAGTTTCCTCTCCGTAAAAGGGCACTTTTTGAACTTTGCAAAAAAGATGGGGGACGATAAGGGCCCGAGTCCGTATTGTAAGTTTTGCCTCGAGCCCAATTTCATTAAAGAAATTTGTGATGGTTCACACATTTCTGATAAGGTCCTATTTTAAAGACTTTTTACACTTTATGATTGGAGAAAATAAAGATAGGCAGATGTAACTGATTTTTCAGTGTAGAAAAAATCCAATATGGACTTGTTGGGCCCCCAACATCGTGTTTAGACAAATTGATGAATAGATTATAAAATTTCACAATTTTAGTTTCTTTCAGGGCAATACTGTGTTACATTCTTCAACAGTTAAATGAAAATAGCATACATGTAGTCTAAAGGAGAATGTTTTTCAATGTTTGAACAAGGCATATTCCTTCTCTGAAAAAGGGCACTTCTCCCCTTTAGACAGTCGGAAGGGCACTTTTTACTATAAAAAAGGGCACTTTTTATATTTGAAAAAGGGCACTTTTTAAACTGTTGACAAAATTGGGGGAGATGACGTGCCCTCTGTTATCTCAAGTTCCGCCGCCTATGCCCCCACCTATCTTAATCTTAATTTACTCATGACAAATTAAATTATTAGTACAAGAAATAACGGCAACAGGTCTGGTTTTATAAAAGTTTGTAATTTGTTTTTACTGAACAAGATTCGTTTTTAACAAAAAAAAGGTAGCATAAATAAATCAAGGTTTATGATATTTGATTGGAATAAATAGTATTGCAGTTGATAAAGTAATTACACGGGTATGATTTAATGAATATCGAAAAGATCTGTATGTTTTGATTAATTGATTATAAAAACAAGATATTAATGATTTTAAGGTTTCGAAAAAATCCAGCTGTGATGAGGTGTTTTACATAAAAAAGTTCAGAAACACGATATTCATGCTGTTCCCAGTTAAAAGGACAAAAAGTAGTAAACTGCACAGAAAGTTCCCCTTTATTCAGCTTTTAGCAGTTTAATATTTGAATTTTTTAGTCTGAGGTGAAAAAAGTTTTTGAGATTTAACCTAATTGCTTTTAATTTCTTCTCGATTAATTTGTAATGGATGCACGAAATGACCGTCTGTGGTATCACGACCAGCGTGTCATTTTTTTTCATCCTCGAGACATGCTCTCGTAGATTTCGGATTCTAGTAGCAGAATCACTTGATCTAATGTTAATCGAGCAGCAGGGTCTGTGGTCATGCAATCAGCGCCAAGTTTATCTGAAAAGTAAGATTTAGTGAAAAACCCAAGTTCTCTCATTAGATAGCCGATTGAATACATTTCTGAGCTTGGTGTATGAGAAGATTGTCCCTCTATGATCTCTGGGGCAAGCTGCACGCTGTACCCGTATAGATCGCACTTCTTGTCGAACCCATACTGAATAACATTTGGAACTGAGTCAAGCCGACAAGCCTTTCCAAAGTTGATCAACTTCATGGTCCAAAGACCGTCCTCAAGCCATGACGTCATTGATGGATCAGTGGCTATTCGGTCCACTAAGATGTTGTCCATCTTAATATCCCCATCAATGCAGGCCATGTTGTTCATTGTTTTCAGAGTGCAGCACAGGTCACGAGTTATCGACAGCCAATCAACGACGGTAAAGCTGATTGGAGCGTCGGGTGGAAGTAAGAGAGCCGCCGCCATTGTGAGGGATTTACGCCATTGAGTATCTCCAATGAATTCTTGGACTATTCCAGGGACGGGGTAGTGTGACGTTACTCCAAGTAGCCTTGGGAATCCATCAGTACCGCTAAAGGCTTGCAGGGCTTTAACCTCAGCAATGAAATTCTGCTGAGGATAACAAGATAACGGAGAAGTAAAATAACAGTAAAAAAGAGTAACATATAAGAATGAATTAATGTCAAGGATGAGTTAATGGTAAACTGACATGTACATTGTATGAATGAGGAAAATGAGCAGAGTAAAAATAGAGATATTATTCAAAAATAGTTCTCAATTTAGGAGGTGTTTAAATTTAATCGTTTTTTTTTTCTCTTCAGATTTGAGCAGAAATAAGACCAGACTCTACTGCTTGTCAGAGCCGTTACACTGAATATATGCTAGGAATATAATTTTTAATCAACAAAGAACGCCGAATTAATTTTCCATCAAATACCCAAATATTTGTTAAGAAAGTGAGGGTTTTACGTCACTCACATCTAATTACTTTTCAAATATTCTCCATGGATTCCTTGCTGTTACTGATTTCTTAAAATAATGTTACTAAGCATACAAATGGCATTTTGTATTGAAGTTGGTCAATTGGCCAAGTGGCTGACAGATGTTTACAAAAAAGATCACAAAAAAGATGGGTACATTTCGTTGACAGCGAGCTAAGTATAAGGTAGCATGCATTGTAGCATTTGAAAAAATAACATATAAGACTGTTCTCCAACCATCCCAACTTATTCGCTAGTTTGACTCTCCCCCACTCCCCGTGGTTAAATTTCTGATGGGGAACATATCCAGCCAAACGGCGATAGATTTGCTCCATTTCCCATGTGAAGGGGCATTCTTCCTATGTTAATGGGTCTTGATACCAGTGGCGTGATGGGTCATGTTTCACTGGGGGAAAAGCCATTTTGGTTCCCCCTCCCCCCCCCAAATTTAAGAAAAAAATCATATTAAGAATAAAACGTTGGGCACATCGACTGATAGATCTAAATTGGTAGCAACGTTTAAGATATTACTTAAAACCAATGTAGGGGCAAAGGTCAAGGGAGCAAACATTTTTGGGGATAAATTTAAAAAAAAAATCCCGAAAATGAATAATATTTCCTCAAATTTTAAGAAAACTACCCAAAATTTAAAAATAATTTACCCAATGACGGAAATTTTCTAAAAATTGAAGCAAGTTTAAATGACGAAAATTTAAGAAAATTCCTGAAAATTGAACTTTAAAAAAAAAAATCCAAAATTTGAAGACAATTTCCGCAAAATGAATAAAATTTCACAAAAATTCAAGCAAAGTTCACGAAAATGTAAAAAATTCCGAATATTAAAGAAAAATTCACAAAATTTTAAGAAAATTTCCGCAAATTGAAAAAAATTTCATGAAAATCCAAGCAAAGTTAACGAAAATGAACAAAATTACCATAATTTTTTTTGAAAAATTAAGGAAATTTTCCAAAAATGTAAAAAAACTTTCCGCAAAATGATGGAAATTTAAAGAAAATCGAAGGAAATTTTTACGAAAATGAAGCCATTTTCAAGAAAATTGAGGCAAATTGAATAAAATTTTAAGAATACTAAAAATTGAACTTAAAAAGTGTCCCAGGAAGCTGAACGTTTTCGGCGTGATTTGGGTAGCAGAAAATTGTTTAAAATTGTGTCATTCCACAATAACGTTAGTTAAGAGGTTTCTCCTAATATAGATTTCTCAACGAATTTTTTAATGTAGGATCCCATTGATTACAATATGTGTCTTGTGTAGTTGGGTTTAGTTATGATTTTAATGTTTTGGATGTGAAAATAAAGCTTTGAGAGAAAACATTTACAACATTTTTTTTGTAAATGATAGAAATTACAGAAGTTGAGAATAAAACGTACAGTATATACAAATATATTCTCATGACAATTTTTTCGCCCCCGTAAGTATTCGGCACAATCTCAGAATGCTTCACGGGGAGGGGGAGCAGTTGCCCCTGGTCCCCTGTCACCACGCTACTGCTTGATATCTTACCTTACTGACTTAGATTTGTCAAAAATAATTGTTCAAGTGTATGTCACAAGCTTTTGAGGTCAGTTAACCTTTTAACGTGGAGATAATTTGAGCAGTTCAGATAAGACTCATTATACAAAATTGCAGAAACTACTCTTAAAAAGAAAGATGAATATTTTCTATACCCGGTTTTGATACTCGTTGTGTTGTCTTGGTTGTGGACAACATATAACAATTGAAGAGCGGAGCCCCTTGGATCAAAATGTAGTTCTCTACACCTCTGAAGATCACTCATGATATCATCAATTGCATCTTTTTTTTATCCCTTTTGTGTTCTGGACAATGAATGGCAATTTATAACTTTCTTTTATAATTACCTCTGCTTTACGGTTTTGATCATCTCCAAACAATGTTTTCACAGCAACAAACTGGTCTGCACTTAACTGCTTGAAGGATCAGTCATTTTCATCAGTTCCGTAAGGCCATACTTTCCCCGTCCAAGACATATTCGTTTGCCATGTTCGATATTAGCCTTCCGGACATAGTGTAAATCTCTGGATGTGAAAATAGGAAGACCTAATTCCTGGATGGCGAACAAAAGATCCCACGAAATGTCATCCTTGGAATGAGTCACTGCGCTTAATATTTCGTTCCTGCATGAATGAAAATTGAAAAATTACACATTAAATCTTCTTAAAAACTTTAGACTCAAGAAAGGTTTTACAATTAGAAATGTAACCCCTACCACACGAATACACCATTGGCAATCTAAATACTTTACCCCCCCCCCTCCCTTCCCACCCCCACCACTCCACCTACAAGCTTGAAAAATAAAGGCGTTGCTAGTCTCTGATGATTCAAACTATCAACAATAGTCGCTGATGAAAATGTCATTTTCTATTTGCCGCTAAACGAGTGAGGAATTTCATTAGTAAGCAGGTAAGGTTCGACTGATTGCCAGATTACATTCTGCCAGTATTTTTTCATATTATTCTTCTTTACTACGAAATCATTTTGAGACGTATTTAAGGAACCAATAAAAAAAATGTTGAAGTTTCTTTTATCTGTTATCAATGGCTTTTAGCAGAAAGAACTGTAAGTTTTGCAATGGTTATAAAGAAAACTCAAAGTAAACTTACAAATTAAGGTGATTTGACGAATCCACATCAACCACCTCTAGTTCCAACCAGTTGCGGTAAAGACCCTTGGTATTTCCCACAGTTCATCAGCCGTTAGCTCATCTACCGCAGGTCCTCTACAGTCTTCCTCTTTAGGACCAACATCAACTTCGTTTGATGTTGACTGGCTTTGCAATGAGTTGGGCCGCTGATGAAGTTGGGATTGCAATTTAAGACCGGGTTGATCTTGAGGGGTATAGTCTCCCTCTTTGTCTGATGGAGGTGACAGACAGCATTTCAAAACAGCAAAGCGACGCCTGTTTATCAAATAGAAATATTGAGATCAAAAATGATGTAAAAATTCATAAAATCAATGGACGTGTATAGTAACAACATGAACTTAACTGGTATAAAGAAAACTATCTATAAATCATAAAAGCAGCAGAAAGTGTCATCAAAATCGGTTAAGAATTGACCATTTTACAGCATTTTGAATTTGAAGATAACTTATGCAAGTTTTATTCAATTTTGTGACATCAAAAAGAAAACCTATGAATATCTCTGTTTTATTGTATGTAAATCCATCATGAACGTTATTTGAATTGGAAAAATTGGATGACCAGACGGTTTTGAATCGCTATTGTACCAGAAATCAAAACTTAGGAGAAAACAGTCAGATTATTTATAGTGACTGAAAATTAGGACATGAATTTAAATGATTTTATAAAGATTAAACTGTCTTATCTTTCATGAAAGATACAATCTTCCTATTTCGCGAACCATGCTTCTGACTATTATATGAATCAGAATTTTAAAGTTCTTTAAAAATCTGTATTACCTGTCCATTAAAATCAACAAACTTTGTGAGCGAAGATGATGAAGGTATAGTAACTGTATACTTGTCCACACTTTTAAGTACAACAGTAAACGTGTAGCAAAAGGAAAAGAAAATGAATAGTACCTAAACAAGCAATTTTGTGTTGTCATAGTTTGATATAAACAATTATTGAAAAAATAAAGCATATATATTCAGAATGAAAGAAGACATTCCAAAGAATATTCTCTTGAAAATAACCGCGAAAATTAAAGAAAGTCTCTTATGGGTCTCTTAAGGGTCTCTTATGTCCAAAAACTATTTGTATAACTTAAAGGACTCGAGGGAGGGGGAGGGGGATGGGGTCGTACAATTATTGGAAAGTTTAGCAGCAATTCGAGAAATTTGAAGAAAGCTTCCAAAAATGATGAAAATTTCCCGAAAATGAAGAAAACTTCCTAAAAATAAGTTACATTTTTCATAAATGAATGGAAAATTCTCGAAAAAGAAAGAAATTCCCCAATAATTAATAATACAAAATTAAAATAAATTAAAGAAATTTCTCGAGAATTAAAGCAAATTTCACAAAAATGACGGAACATTGCAGAAATATGAAGAAATTTCCCCAAAATGTAGGAAATTTTGCCAAAATGAAAAAAAAGTGTAGAAACTTCCCCAAAAATGAAGAAATTCACAAAAATAAGCAAATTTCCTCAAAATAGAAGAAAAATTTCTCAAAAAAGGAAGGAAATCGAACCAGAACTAAAAGGTTTTGTGGTTCCGCTGCTTTTCCATAAGCTGATTGATTTGCAAAATTTGCATTACCTGTCATGTAATTGCATATCATAAAATATTTGTGCCATATTTATTCATAAGCCACATCCACCATGCAGATCAATAAACATGTTGACAACATTAGCATTTGCACATTAATTAATACCATCAAAGCAAGTATGATGCAAAAACGATTGCACATTTATCCTATTTAAAGAATTTGTCAACAAGCCCCACCTACCACATTACTACCACAACATTAGAACATACGTACAGACTTGATCTTCAGCCATACTGGTGCATCAAAATCTGTGTACCACATATAGCATAAATCTGATTTATCGTTTATGTTGTTTACATCATTTAGTACTTTCACGTTAAGCCACGCTCAACATGCATATTAATGACACCTGTCGATAGCATAATCATGTACACAATAACAAATAAAATTATCATGCCCATATGACGCAAAACGGACATAGTGTTGCTCATTTATTACTTTTTCATAATTTTTACTTTAAGCCCCGCCCACTTATCAATCTGCATGATATCATCACCACAAACATTAGGCCATATCTGCAGACTATGGGCTATCTGTGTACCATATAGCCTAATACATTACTCCAGTTTACTGTTCTTGAAATACCGTGTTTACAAGCTCTTTACATTAAAATCATATGAAGCCGCGCCAACTATGTATATTAATGAAATTCAACGTTTGTACATCATGAACATGTAACATGTACACACCAGCTAATATCATAATTATACCACACATGTAACAAAACAGACATGTGGTTCTTAAAATATGTACTTCATATTTCAAGATTTTTACATTAAGCCCCGCCTACTCATTAATATGCATGACATCAAAAACAATAGGGCACATCTGCAGACATGGGGTATCTGTGTACCACATATGACATGAATCCAGTGTACCGATCTTCCGATATCGCGTTAACGAGCTGACCGTCACATACGCACACGCACATACACACATTCACATACATACACCCACACACACATACACACACACACATGCATGCATGCATGCATGTATACATACATACATACATACATACATACATACATACATACATACATACATACATACATACATACATACATAGGGATGGTAGGAATTTTTGCTTCATTTTAAACGAAAATTCGTAGAAATAAAGTTTGAAAATTGTGTAAATCATATATGATCGGTTCCTGGGTCGAAATACAGATACCAGAGCAAAAAATCGAGTAAATTTGAATTAAATCATTTGTGGTGTACATGGTTGCCTAAACAAAGGACATACGATAGCTATCTTGCATAAACCCTAAATCAAACTTTCTAGAGACATATATTTTGGCCTTGCAAAGATGTTTGGCAATAATAAGCTTCATTTTACGTTACGTTAGCGGCAGTCGGGCTTGAATAAGATTTTTTTAAATTATGAGAAATAATAAATTATTTCTGATCACATTTAGTTATAACTGCGAAGTTGTTTTACTTTTGCGAAATTGAACATGAATAAAGCAAACTTTGTTACAAACCTTCAATGAAGCGACTGATATAAGCGTCTATGACTGAAACTTCACAATAAAAATGGCGGCTTTCATATTTCACTGTAAGCTCTAGTGTGCATGCTTGAGTATCCCGATCGGGAACTTATTGAGTCTCCCGATCGGGAACTTATTGAGTCTCCCGATCGGGAGCTTATTGAGTCCCCCGATCGGGAATTTATTGAGTCCCCCGATCGGGAACTTATTGAGTCCCCCGATCGGCGGACTTATTGAGTCCCCCGATCGGCGGACTTATTGAGTCCCCGATCGGCGGACTTATTGAGTCCCCGATCGGCGGACTTATTGAGTCCCCGATCGGCGGACTTATTGAGTCCCCGATCGGCGGACTTATTGAGTCCCCGATCGGCGGACTTATTGAGTCCCCCGATCGGCGGACTTATTAAGTCCCCCGATCGGCGGACTTATTGAGTCCCCCGATCGGCGGACTTATCACGTCCCCCGATCGGCGGACTTATCAAGTCCCCCGATCGGCGGACTTATTGAGTCCCCTGATCGGCGGTACGAACCGAACTGGTTGATTTCTCAAAATTTGTGATTTATTCTGTTTTGCTGTGGCCCGCCGTTGACAGCCTTCATTGAATGACTGACTGGGGGACAACCCAGTGATATCGTAACAAAACTAAAAGTAGAAGATGAACAATTGAAAATTCCTCTCAATTGGTCAATAAAGGGCCTCAGAAATTCAGTATTTACGAAGATGATTCTTATTGATTTAATTATTTATGTAAATAACATATTTGTTTACATGTAACCGCAACCGGTGTAAAAGTAAATTTTGCCCCCCCCCCCTCCCCTCCCCCTCCTTAGTAAATTTTGGCCCCGGCCCTTTTTTCTTAGGAAATTTGGGCCCCCAGACAATTAAGCCGTAGCCATCCAGTAAATTTGGTCCCCCTTCATAGAAAGAACGGTCCGCTAGAAGTTGCCATTTTGTGATTTTTCCCATGATCCTTTGCTATCCTAACGTTAAAGCCTTATGCAATGTTACATTTTTCAAATTTGAAATACGCCTGAGAAAAATATCTTTGCTATGGGAAACTTAAAACCTCTGAAAATACCTCCATTCCTGCCATGGCTACAACTTTTCCACTCCCATTTGATATGTTCACCACGCCGTTTTTAAAATATTAGATAACTTAGACAATAAAGCTAGGCTTTTAGGCGCGAAACGGCCATTTGGAAAATTCAATCGTTTTTCAACACAATGATTTTTAATACTTCAAGTACATAAATTAGAAACTATGATATTTTATCGTAACATCTGAACAATATGGCTGCATGACTTCAATATTCTCGTGTGTTATAAATGTTCCTATTAATAGGTATGCTTCCGGACTTATCATAGTGTGTCTAAGAATGCTAAAATTGAGAAAAAGAGGCAACCTTCGCAGCTTTTTTTCTAGTCCCGCTCCCTTCAGCCCCACAGTGTGGGTGGCCCCACTTCATTGGTGAAAATTTGCCCCAGTTTACCTGAATTCGGGTACCCTTATTTATTGAATAATTTAATGAAAATGCTTGACCACAAAAATTATATTGAATGTGAAAATAACTTAAAGAGCAAACCATTTTTTACATCGTGTGATTACTGGGAGCATTGCAATAACCTTACTTGAAATAAAAATCATACAGGTCATTTTGCTTAAATAATTCGAGGGATGAGAATAAACAGTAGTATGACCATTTCAGTCTACGCTCCCGATTGGGAGATCTCCTGATTGGGAGATAGATACATGCGCAGTAACCATAATTTAAACTATTTAAAATTTCAGCCGTTAACATTTATTTTGCTTTTCAGATTCTGTTATTCTAAAGTTGTATACTTTAAACATGATATTGAAATTAATATTTCTGGAACTTGTTTGTATTACTTCTTTTGCTGTTGACTGAAATGTTCAAATCTGCTTTGAATCGTTAGAAACTATCAAAATTAATTTTTCAAGATAACTTTAAAATTCCATAGTGAGAGTCAAATTTGCGCTGGTGAAAACAATTTAATTGTCCTGTTGCATCAATAAAATTAGAATATTTCGCATGCAACTTTTCGATTATTGGCTAAAACCTTATTTTACCGTTATGTATTTCTTTAGAGAGATTTGAATTTTGAAAGATGTATTGTGGGTTTTTATGACAAAAAATCTCCCGATTGGGAGATTTCCCGATCGGGAGCGTGGACCGGACTGATGACCATGGCTTGCAATTTGTATTCGCCATGTTCGCCTACATATTCTTCCACTCATCATAAACTGACAAAGAGGATGCATTGTTGCCAAACATGATCATTATTTAGTTTGTAGTATTTAGCTCAATTATTGAGACCGCTCGCTGCAGATAGATTACGTGGATGCAATGCTGAGGCATGGACCATCATAACACAAGCAATGTTGCAATGTTTTGTCAATTTCGGAAAGAATCCGATCTAGCAAAAAAAATCTCTCTTCGAAAGAGCTTGCATTCTGATTTATTTTCGAAGACTTCGGCCCGGTTTGGAAATACAATTATCTAAGATTCACTGTGCGTCAATATCTCAAATATCTGACAAAATCTACCTAATCCTATCAAATCATATTATTGACTATAACACACGTGAAACAAATTTAAGGGCTTTCAAATGTTGCATCATAATATTTTTCTTCAAACCGTTGCCGGTTCGATGTCCATGCACCATGTAATAAGGAATTTTTTTGGAAAAAGGCGCCTTACATGTTTTTCAGCTCTTGGTTTTGTAATGTTTGCCTGTTTGAACTTTCGTTGGTCTTCTGTAAACCCATTGCATGGGTAAAGTCAGGGGATCTGCGAAGACGCACTATTGACCCATTCCTCCTCCCCCCCCCTCCCCCACATTCCTCCCCACCCCAACTCCCTCCCGCACTTCCACCTCCCTCCCTCCTCCACCCCACTTTCCTCCCCCACCCCACCTCCCTCCCCATTTCCCTCACCCCTCCCCACCCCTGCCCACTTCCCTCCCCACCCCACTTCCCTTCCCCACCCACACCTCCCACCCCAAAAAAGTAGAATAAGATTTTTTTAAAGGGGCAGAATATATGCTTAAACCAGGAAGCTGTTACTTTGACAAAGTGACAGCTCCCTGCTTAGACGGTCTAGTGGCGATAATATTTCTTTGCTCTTCATTGAAATTTCGCTTGCAAACAGTGTAATAGCAAAGGCTGTTATTTTGAGAAAAAAAATCGAACTTTCATTCTTTCTTTAGTTGTTGATTAAACTATCACAAGAGATCTTCTTAGATGGACATACACTTCAGTACACGTAGCTACAATAAGAAAGTTTATGTGTGTTTCAAGAAACTCTAACTCATGGTAGAATGATAAATGAGGAAAATAGCAAGATTAATAAAAACACACAAAATGAAATGTTTATAACATACACAGTAAAAGGTGTATAATATAGAAAGTAAATGCAGAAATGGTTTGTGGCATAGAAAGTAAAATGCTTATAGCATACAACGTCTGAAAGTGAAATGTTTAGTACATGCAAAGTGACAAATTTATAACATACAAACAAACAAAGCGAAATATTTATAACACAGAAAGTGATATTTTATAACAAACAAAGTTAAATGCTGTGTATATCATAGTTAAACGTGAGTAGTAGTATTCAAGGTTAAAGGGAAAGTGAAACTCTTACGCAAGCATACATATAAGTGACGAATTGAAGATACTGTATGTGAATCACTCCAACCAGATTGATCATTCTTCCAAGAGTTCTTCATTGCCTTCATAAGTTCAAATATTTACTGGTGAATATATATCTTCAAGATTTCTATATACAGGTATTTTAAGCATTAAAAGAGCGATTTTAAGGACATTTATGTCAATTTTCAGGACATAAAACGAAAAGCAACCATCTGAATGTTTTATTTTTCAAGTTTGAATGATGTTAGTTTGAAAATTACAAGTGTATAAAGTATGCAACGTGATTATTTATTTAGCAGTTTAGTTAAGTTATTAAATAATGCAACGAAATGTCAGCACTTCCAAAGCTATCCAATTATTCTATTTATTGTTTTCTTTTTCATTTCAAAAATCCAATGATGATATTGATGATCAGTCCAGGAGAAACATTATCCAAAGATCGCTAACA
Source organism: Chiridota heheva (assembly GCA_020152595.1). Lineage (NCBI taxonomy): Eukaryota > Metazoa > Echinodermata > Holothuroidea > Apodida > Chiridotidae > Chiridota > Chiridota heheva. Next base: position 19,405 of record JAIGNY010003303.1, read on the forward strand.
TGTTTTACTTGAAAGGAATATTCCCATGGATTTTTTTTTTTTCATATATGATAGAGAAAATTTGTAAAAACGAAGTGGTGAAAAAACTATGTTAATTTCTTCTTCTGTTTAAAAGTTATAACAATTTAAAGAGTAGAAAAATGTTCTTAAAAATACCTCATAGTTTATGTCCTTCAGCATGGTGATGTCATGAAGTCAATTCCAGTGCAGTTCTTATGTATTTCTTATCAATTTAATAACTTTTTTGCATTATCGAACAACATATTTAGTTCATTATAGAGATTGGGTGGAATATATAATTTACAAGAAAGCTTTTTTTTTCTTGGTGTACATCACATTTACAATGAGAAAAATAAATCCAAATCATGCTTAAAGAAATACAAAAGACGTTTTGTTGTAATTATCTCTATGACATCACAGACTAACAGATGTTGTCAATCAATCACTTGTGTCCAAATTCAAAAATACTTTAAAATTTCGTAACTTCTAAACATAGTTTTTCACCACTTTGTTTTAACAAATTTCTCTATCATATATGAAATGATAAACATCTATGAGAATATTCCTTTAAGGTATTCTATAACAAAGGATTATCTAAGAGCTTACACTAGCTTTTATTCTCGAATTGAGAATCATTAATGTTAATGAACAATGCTACATGCTACTTTTCGCATAGCAGATATAGAATGTTTATTTCACTTTATCCTCTTATACGAGGATTAGTTTGATCAACGTTTAAGTGTAATTATCTCCAGACCACCCTTACAAACATCCTTTATATGGGCCAGATATAAACAAATTATATGGCCCAGATATGAATTCCATATATGGGCTATATATGGGATTGATATGAATTCCAGATATATGCCATATAAAGAATTGGCCAGATAGATAATGTTTTATATGACTTGATATAAATATAAAAAAATGTTATGGTTAGGTATAGATACAAAACTTTATGACATATACAATTTTATATGGCCAGATATAGATATAAAACTTTATATGCCATATACAATTTTATATGGCCAAATATAGATATAAAACTTTATATGCCTTATACAATTTTATCTGGCCAAATATAGATATAAAACTTTGTATGACACATACAATTTCATATGGCCAGATATATAAAGTTATATTTGATATTTAAACTTATATATGGGCCATATAAATCTGTATAAAAGTTGTGCTGAAATTTTCCATATAAAACTTTATATGGGTATACAAAACTTGATTAACATATATGGCCAATTCTTTGTATGGGTTTATATAGCTATTTAAAAGAAGCCTTTGTGTGTAATCCATATAAATCTTTATATGGTTGTAAACAATTATGTAATCCATATAAATCTTCATAAAATACACATGTAAAATTACTATAGGATTCTTTAAATGGTGGTACAAAATTTTATATATGTATTGCTGATACTTTAGGTGGCTTTACATGGGACATGAAGGTTTCATTTGGTAAAGTTCAGGTGTATTTGGTCGATATATTGTTTTAGTAAAGCATTACGAAAATTAATAATCCTTCTACAAGAAATTTACCTAATATGGAGCTGTGACCAAAACTGAAACTACCAACATAGGGGGTTCTAGAGTCCGGGGGCAACCCTTAAAATAAGGCAATTTTGAATTACCCAATAAATTAAGGTGATTTATGCATTACGTCATCGCATGAGCCTATACACATTGCATGAGCCCACACTAAACGAACGGGTTTTTTTTTTTCCGCTCTGGATTGTCCAAAATTTTACTGAATATTCTAAAATTTTGGAGATGGATAGTAAACAGATATTCAAAACTTTTCACCATTGCCTTTCAAAATTTATTGTCGCCTTTTTTAGAAAATCAACAAAACAGATTGCTCGTAATCTCTAAGTGGTCGCTTCGTCTTTACACAATTACGCCATTATTTTCCTTATCAAGACCTTTAGTGCATATCTAACATTAACCATGCAAATATCCTTGAATTACTGTGGTGACAGTTAACCAGTGCATATGTCTGATTGAATATCAATTTATGATCGGACGGAAGGTGTGTCTGAGGATAAGACCAAGGAGTGTAGAAGCTCCTTGATAAGACTATGATTCGTAACAAAGTAACTACTGCGCATATACTGATTTGGGGCAAATACCGTAATAATAAGGCATTTCTTTTATCCTAAAAATAGGGCTGCACCCGGATTGTAGAGTTCTTATATCATACAGTGAGTCAAATTTCAATCTCTACACTGCAACCAGAAATGATTCACTCTATCTTTTAAGAGCCAAAATTGACATATTATTATTTTATACGAATGTCAAGCAAAGAAAATTGTTTTATGCCTGCCCTCTCGTGAGTTTGACATTAAGCCTACTTATTAATCACTCACCATCTAAAACAACATATGCATCTACTTTACATGACCTGTGTACCACATATGACATATATTGTCTTTGAGATATCATTGATATGGCATTAATCACACATCTTTCCCACATTTGTTCAAATCCCTTCCAGTTGGGACTTTTTACATTGTTTCCCTGAGACCACAATTTAAAAAAGTAAGTTCAGACAAATTCTAAATACTTGCCAATTATGCTAATTTTTTATTTTTTATATTTTTTTTTAGCCAATGGACCCCATTGGGTAGAATAATTTATATAAAGTTAAATACCAAAAACACGAATTAAAAAAAACAACAAGAAAACTACAAAGTTGTATTTGGGCAACTAGACTGTTCGGTGATTTGTTTCGGCACAGACTTCTTTCCTCATCCATTGCGATCAGAAGCACCCTGCAAGAACCGCATCACAAACTTCTGTGTTTATGATGCAGTGGTTTTAGAAGTTTTGGGGTTCTTCCGTACAGCTTCTGTAAGAATAAGCATGATATATTCAAAATAGAATGAAATTAAATGGATTGAATTGAATCAACCCATAGTAATGCAAAAGCCAATCGACTGGTTTTATTTTAATATTTTCAATTTGAAATTCAAATGTAATTTAAAGATTTTCTTGAAGTCTACTCATTTTTTCGGCAATTATTCATTATGTTAATATTCTAACAGTTTTAGAGTTTCAAAGCGAAAGCGTGTCGTTTACATGCGTTTAGTACCGCAAAGTTCGAAAACCACCAAACGCGCAACCAGTATAGCAAAAGTATGGACTCCAAATAGACACTGACATTTTGCTTTCCAAATCGTAAAAAGTTTACTTCTACAGCATAAATTATCGTTTTTATGGAAAAATATGCATGGAAATACAGTTTTGGTATAAACAGAAAATTTCTTTTCAATGACATATTTAAACTCAACATCACGAAACTTTTTTTGCGGTACTCGAGGGCTTTCACTGTGAAAATCTTGCACACTACATTACCATGCCGTAAAACATTTCAAAACTCCGCCGCCACCGCGGAAGTTCTGATCATATCATCCTCTCGAAACGACCGCCATCTTTACGAATTTCAGCTCTCTTAAAACCTATTTATGTTTGTTTATTTTGCAATATTTTTTTCTTTCTTGCAAAATTCATTTGACTCATCAGGTAATATTTACATGTAAATGTACTGATTGTCACGATTCAAGTATTTTGAACGTGTGTTATTCGGTCGATTGAACAGCTTCTAAAACTGTCTTGATTGAGTGGGATTTGAAGCCTTACGTCTGTACGTTATGGCATATTTAGGGATCAATTTGTTTGTGGAACTTTGATAAGCAGTTTTGCTACTCATCACCGAAAATTGATTAGCAATCCAACAAATTGATTAGCAATGTTATACTACGTGTTGCCAAGAGAATTGTCTCGAAAATGATCGCTCACACACACAGTAAATGTATAAAGTTACGTACACAGTTCAACAAGCTGTACAATAATAGATTTGACTTTCGTCAAATATTTTCCATCCACAGAGAAAACGAAAGAAATGACATAAAATCACGAAGAAATATTAAATATATACCAGAGTAAATAACTCCAAAACTGTAGATTTAAACTATGAATCTGTCATATTGAAGTTTAGAATGCGTAGGATTTATTGCTATATACGTGTAGGTAGTAGTACTGTACATGTAGCTAGTAGTACTGTACATGTAGCTAGTAGTACTGTACATGTAGCTAGTAGTACTGTACATGTCGCTAGTAGTACTGTACATGTAGCCAGTAGTACTGTACATGTAGCTAGTAGTACTGTACCTGTAGCTAGTAGTACTGTACATGTAGCTAGTAGTACTGTACATGTAGCTAATAGTATTAGAAATCAAACAAAATATGATGCAATGACACAGAATTTAGAAACTGAAAGGGATTCTCCGGAAAGCGCGTACAATACACAACCTGACAACGCAACGCTTCTGTTTTATCAGCATCAATAAAACTCTGTCAAATCTTTTCAATCGGAACAGAAAACGAAACAAATAACATAAAATCGTGAAGAAATATATATGAAATTAATATGTTTGAACGTAACTAATTCTGGAACTGTAGTTTTTAACGATGAAATGTGCTATTAAAATTTAGAACGGACTTGGAGACCGGGATGAAGAGAACTACGTGTGTAACATGCACTTATGTAGGCCTACTTGACACACACTTTTATACACTGCCAGACTGTATTATCAGACACTATTTGTTGTTGTTTTCTCATCTGATTAAGCTTGTCATCTGAACTTGAAGCAGACGCATTTTCTTCTTTTATTTTGAGATTATTTCGTGAATTTACGGCTTCTTTAAGTAAATTTATTAATGGTTTGTTTATCGGAAATTTTGTAGTAGCTGTATTTTCGATTATTTAAACTTTTTAAGCCATTTTCCTGAACGTTCTAATCATGTGAAGCGTTTTTTTTTATTGCATCGCGATTTTGCTAAACAATTTTTGTTGTATTGCAGTGATCAATTTTTTTGCGAACCCGAACAAAATGCTATGGAAAACTCCTCATCTAATAAAACAAACAAATAAATATAAATAGTAAACCAGCAACACAAATAACAAGAAACAGTGACAATAATAGGCCGCCGCCTGTTTTTTCTTAACTGACACAAAAAAATACCAATCCACCGGAAACAAATGATAGACTAGTACTAAATAGTAGAACTGTCACAACGGCTATGTTATGTGTCAGTTATCACAGAGGAAAATATTGTAATAAATTGGCTATATTTTCAAGGAAAAAATGACCGATGACGCAATTGTAAATATCACGCTAGTGTTTCAACATGCAACCTAATGTGTCCCCACATGTTTAATTGACCCACTACTTTGAATAAAACAGCCGTACTAAATAGTATTCTCAGCTTGATGGGTAGCCCAGGAAAGCTGATCATTGTTTTCTTACTCAAAAAAGGCCAACATGTGCTGGTATGCTTTACGTCTAATAGACAAATTGAATTCACCCAATATACCAACCAGCCAGAGTGAAAAAGCTGTGTTTTTACAATTACTATAAACAGATAAATGCATTTTCAACACAACTTCCATAAATGTGGGAGTTGTATGACTACTTTTCAAGGAGGCCGGCCCCAATTCAGTTATGAAATTTCAGCACAACTTTCAATCAATGTCTCATTTTGTAATCTTTGATCTAAACCACGCCTTAATACAACACAGTAGCCTACATTTAATATGTATTTACCAGATATTTCTCAAGAGCGTTTTCCTTTATGGCTCTTTCTAGAAGATCCAATTCTTGAAGGGTCCGTGCTAGAAGTTTCGCCCCGTCTGGCTGCTCAATTCCATCTTCTTCCTCTGCAGTGCTGCTGTTTATTCATCCTTTCAGGAGCATGTTATTGTTTTTTGCCAGCTCCTTCTGCCCTTTCATTTCCGCTTTTATGTGGGTTAACATGGTTATAAATGGTTTGGTTGGTAAATAAAATAAACCATTCATAACACTGTTAGCGACCATAACATCTATATTTATTATGGCAAAATATGGTCTACAGGAAAATAATGTAAATTTGGTTAATATCAATTTGGTTTCACCAATGTTTTAGTTAGCAAGATTTACCACAAAAAAAAAGAAATATCAAATAAAAATACTATGATACTCTTCAATTTTTAATTTATGCAAAACTTTGATGTATGACATCTCAAAAATATTGATAAAATCTTTAATTTTTTTCTTAAACCTGTCTAAGAACTCATTATTTGTTGCAGAATTGCAGCCCTTCAAAAAATTATGATAGACAATTAACAAAGAATTTACTTACGAAAATACAAAGGTTGCCTTGAATTAAATTCACTTGACACTAACTATTTATTCATTTTCTCCTGTATCATACCTATAACCTACTAAAACATACTTTCAGGATAAAATAATTAAGTTAATTATTGATAAGATTTTGTGATAATTTTAGAACAAAACTGTAAACAAATTACAGAATTTACACACTATAAGAAATTTATGCCAACAATATCATCAGGCAATTATCAGGAAAACTTGATTTTTTTTCACGTCCTGGCTGGGAAAAAGCGATTTTGGTAATAATCTTTTGTAATTTACAAGGGTAGAATTTGATTAATTTTGAGGGAAAAGTTATATTTCCATTTATTAAATCCTCCAAATATTTAATTTGAAAAATGGTTTTGCTTGTGTCATAACCACTTTAAGGGAAAGTAAAATTTCACAAAACATATAATAGAATGAACAAATGGATATCCATTGGTCCACAACTACCAGCTTCAATTAATTTTATTTCAATGATCTGTGTTATCAAGACCAAAGTGTCACATTTCCCTTGTTTTTTTTAATTGTTTTTTTTTAATTGTTTTTTTGTTATAGTTCCTTGCAATACAAATAAGACAAATTTGAAGAACTTTTATCAGAAAGAGTTGATAGACAACTTAGCTTGTGATGTTTCTTTGGGTATTTTGCATCTCTCTTTAACAGCTAAGGTCATATAGAAATGCAAGAGCTATTTGATAAACCAGTTGTGAAGCACAATTTTTGTGTAATTTTTATTGGTAAGGAAAATATAGGGCACATTTTTCATATATGAAAATATAGCATGAATCAATAATTTGCATTTACATTCAGCATTTTTTTAACGTTTACACTTAGTTCCCTTCTCCAAAATACTTTGACAGAACTTACCAGATATCATTTGTGGTGAGGCTGTTACCGTTTTACGGGATGACTGGATGAAGACCGATAATGTAATGGTATTGTAGGTGGTGAAGGTGCATGTGGTAACTCACGATGTGGTGGTGAGAGTGAAGTACGGTAAGGTTTTGCAGTGAGTGTAGATGGGTTTCTTGATGACAATGATAGAGAAGGAGGGTCTAACAGGGTGTTATCATCATCTTCACACTCTTCAGCTGAAGAAATGTATCTTCTGTTTATCTTAAGTGCATAATGAAAAGTATATTATAGTATAATTCATAAATTCATATTATTGTATCGGATAATCAATGAAGCCAGTGGACATGAGAGGTTGGTTACCTGACAGGCTGACGCTAAAGCTGGGCCGGGTTGCCGGGCTCCCGCCAGAAAGTTTTGGTAAAGGTTCCAAATTATATTAACATATAAGGTTAAGACTCATTGCTAGTTCCGTGAAATTTTTCAAACTTGAGTTTTTATATTTCGCGCATCTCTTCTGGGTACCCAGGTAGGAACCAGGTAATGGTGACGTCACCGTGACGGAAAGCTGGTTCTGCTTTTTTCTCAACGCAACTCAGCTTCAACTCACACCATGCATCATGAAAATTAACTACTTTTAACTACAGATTTTCATTTGTTTTTTATGTTTGAGCTCTTCAATTGCAGAAATTTGTAAGGTTTCAAAGTGTCAAATCTGTAAATATAAACCACTAACGTTAACTAAAAGCCCTATAGTAAAGTAAATTAACACACCTTCTTTGTCTTTTATGTGTAATTTCTGCATGAGACTGTAATTTCTTCATCAGACTGCAACAGTGCAAGTCGGAGGTTTCGTCAGCCCCTATCTGCTTCAAACGTCCTTTTTCAAATTAATCTGCAATGAAAATAAAATAATGCAAAATATGAGGCCATTCATAATTTATTCTTTGATTGGTGTAACCCATCCTGTTGTAAAAATTAGGTGGATAGACAGGCCCAATTTTCAAGATTTGAAATAAATTTTTAATTTGTAAAAAGGGGATCAGGTGTTATGCTAGGCCTAATCTTATTTTTTTTTCATTTCTGGGGATTTGGGAATGATTTTTACCGTGATTTACCGTGACAGTCATACTGATGTAAGGATACAATGATGACGCCCAAGAAAATTGCGCCTTTGCCAATTCTTTCTTGAATGCCAGTAACTGTTAGACTGCTTGCACAGCTTCTTCTGCCAAATTATTCAATGGCTTCCATATCCTTACAAAAAAAAAAAAAAATTCTAAAACATTCCTATCTAGCCAATTATTGCAGGAAAAATGTAATCATAATTTCGCTGATCTAGTACACCTACTGTACTAACGTTAGGCTAGTGTTACTACGCTATGCCTAGGTCACTAACGTTAGGCCTAGCGTTACATGATTGGGCATGAAGATTTGTGCTATGGTCGGCCTTGGTAAAGTTAAAATTAAAACATAAATAGGCCTACCTCTTATTGTAACGGATCAATCCGTTCACAACAGCAAGGAAGTGTATGTATTTTTTTATTTGAGCTGCTACTAACTAGTGCTAGGATTTTGTAAAAATTCGATGATCAAATGGAAATTCTGGGCGCCAAAGATTGAAAAAAAGTCACTTGAATGAGTCATGTGCTACATCGTGTACACGTTGTGTAAATTCATGAAATTACGCGGGTTGCATTTATAGGCTCGTTCAATGATGTATAAATTTCAATTAATTATTTCTATCAAAATGTGATTCAAACAAGAACAATATATTGTGTTCAAACATATACAAATTATGATATGATTTAATGTTTCTTATATAATTAAAATATATGTTTAATTCTAAACATACAATTTTTAAAATATATATATAACAAGTTTTTTTCTGAATATTTTCACGTATATTGTAGTACTGTTGTATTAGATTTACGGCCTGGGCCGCTGGCAAATCGTATATATACAAGATTTTCTTCCTCATATGCGTGTCGTCAATTATTATAAATTTTCGGGTAAAACTTCCCGAAAATGGATTGAGGACATCATTCACGAAAATTGTAGAAATTTTGATGAGAATTAATGAAATTTCCCAAAAATGAAGACAAATTCCGGAAAACGAAAGACATTTCGCAAGAATTGATCAAATTTGACGAAAATTGAAGCAAATTTCTCGAAATTGAAGAAAATTTCCTAAAAATTAAGGAAATTTCCCACAAAGAGATGGAAATTTCCTAAAAATGAGACAATTTCATGGAAATTGAAGGAAATTTCAAGAGAATAGATGCAAACTTGCCGAAAATGAAGAAAAATTCCGGAAAAAATTTACAGTCACGTCTAACTGGTTTTAACAGGGATTTGTAAAGGTAATTTCTGGAAACTATAAATGCCTGTTGATTCCAGTTAAGCGTAACTGGTTTAAGAGGTGATGTGTTCATTACCAGCTAAAACAGTTACGACCTGTTAAAATCAGTTGACACCAGTTTAATACAGTGTGCATTTCAAGTGTTTTTTTCTTTTCTGTTAGGTACATCATCTGTATATATATATATATATATATATATATATATATATATATATATATATATATATATATATATATATATATACATATACATATATATATATATATATATATATATATATATATATATATATATATATATATATATATATATATATATATATATACATATATATATATATATATATATATATATATATATATATATATATATATATATATATATATATATATATATATTTTTATATATATATATATATTTATATATGTTATGTATATATATATATATATATATATATATATATATATATATATATATATATATATATATATATATATATATATATATATATATACATATATGATATATTTATATATATATATATATATATATATATATATATATATATATATATATATATATATATATATATATATATATATATATATATATATATATAATATAATATAATAACAACAAATTGGGCACTTTTATGTATTACGTCATCGCATGAGCCTACATATTTGACTAGCCCACACTAAACATATGGGATTTCTCATTTTCCGCTCCGGATTGTCCAAAATTTCAATGGATAACCAGAAATTTTGGAGACGGATAGTAAACAGATATTCAAAAACCTTTGCCGCTGCTTTTTGATATTCACGGTCGCCTTTTTAAGATCATCAATAAAACAGATTATGGGCAGTCTGTTTTGTTCATTTTCCCAAAAAGGCGACGATGATTTTCAAAAAGCAGCAGCAAAAAGTTTTTAATATATATTTACTATCCGTCTCCAAAATGTCATGATATCCAGAAGAAGTATGGACAATCCAGAGCGGGAAATGAGAAACCCCATATGTTTAGTGTCGGCTAGTCAAATGTGTAGGCTCATGCGATCACGTAATACATCAAAGTTCCCAATTTTTGGGGTATTTCAAAGTACCCAGTTTTTCGGCTTCCTCCCGGACTGTACGGAGAGCTATTAAAGACAGGAAAAATCTCAAATGTCAAATAGATTAAGCAAAATCTGAAAGAATAAGACAGCTAAAAAGAACAGAATACGAGAAGAAAGACAAGGAAGTAAAGAAAAGAGTACGATTAAATAAAAGAAAGATGGTAGAAAATATGTCGAAAGAAGCAGATGCATGCAAGATCACGTAGAGACATGAGTGGTTTATACAAAATTACAAAGAAGATATGTTGTAAAGGTAAAAAGAAGAATGTTGGAGTAAGAAATGGAAATGGAAAGCTCATCATCCAATGCATTGGAGAAGATGAGATGAAGAAAAGATGGAAAAAACACATCAAATCAACTTTAAACCAACCTATACCAGAGGCAATTTGACCAACCAAGGTATAGAGGCAAACGAAGATGACTATAATGTCGAGATGGGTGAGATTTTAGACGATGAAGTAAAGAATGCTGAGTCAAAGATGAAAAATGTAAAAGTGGAAGAGTGGATGAAATAAGCATTGAAATGTGGAAAGGTAGGAAGGATTTGACGGAGGCAGATATAAACTACATTAATCAACCAAATTGTAGATACAGAAGAAGCGCCAAAAGCATGGGGAAAAAACATTATAACTATTATACCAAAGAAAGGTGACCTGACAATTTGTCACAACTACAGAGGTAAATCCTTATTATCGACAGCTAGTAAAAGATTTGGAAGTATATTCAATGACATGCTTTGTAGCGCAATAGACACCAATCTTCGTTATGGGCAATCTGACTTTAGGAGTGACAGGGAAACTACTGAACAAATATTCACCCTTAGAAATATAATAGAACAATGCTTGGAATAGAAAGCCACGGTATACTTCAACTCTATTGACTTTCAGAAGGCGTTCGACAGTCTAGACAGAAGCATGATGTGGCATACCCATAAAATACACATATATTATACAGAACTGGTATAATGGCAGCAAACGTGCAGTGTTTATCGATGGAAAACTATCTGACTGGGGTTCTGTAAAAACTGGGGTAAAGCAAAGACGTGACATATCTGGTTTCCTCTTTATCAGTTTATCCTTGCTATTGATTGGGTGATGAGAACCAGAACACAAGGCAGAAGGAATGGAATCCGGTGGAATGTATTTACAGCCGTAGAGGATTTTAACTACGCTGATGGCATTGCACTTATTTCTAGCACAAAATAACAACTCCAAGACAAAATAAACAAACTACATGGAACAGGTAAAACGATTGGTCTGAAGATAAATGAAAAAAGACAAAGATCATGCGCATTAACAACAAAACTGATGAAACAATCAAAGCTGCAAATGCAGAGCTTGAGATGTTTATATAGGTTTATCTATCTCGGTGCAACAGTGTCAGCAGAAGAAGGTACTGATGATGACAAAACGCAGAATCGGGCTGGCACAAGCAACTTTCAGACAACTTGACAAGAATTGGAAATCAAACATCTGCCGAATAAAAACTAAACTGAAAATATTTAAATCAATTGTAATTTCAGTAATTCTTTATGGATATGAAACATGGTAGCTGACAAAGCGAATGGAAAGAAACTAGATGTGTTCCAAAGGAGATTCCTCAGAATTATTTTGAAAATTAGATGGCCAGTGAAAATCATCAATGAAGAACTATATTAAAGAACAGGCACAGTGGAGATAATTAAGGAGATATTTAAGAGAAGATGGAGACAAAGAAAACTATGCCAGAAGAGCCATCATTTGGACACCAGAAGGTAGAAGAAAGAAGGGAAGACCTAAGACTACATGGAGAAAAGTGGCAGGAAAGGAGAGAAATAGTTTTTGGATGAAAAAGCTGGTGAGAAGCTGCAATAGTAGCAAGAGACAGAAAGAGATGAAAGAATTGCTTAGAGAAGCCTCAATCTCCATACCCAGGAGAAGGGAGCGGGAAGGTAAGGGTAAGCAAATTAGAGAGGTCAATGGGGTTTGATTGTTTAGCGACTAATCTTTAAATAGTCCTGTTTTATTAAAAGAGGCGATATCGTCATATGTGCACAATATTTAGAATTCCTTTCAAATTTTTTGATTGGTTGAAATTTTGCTGCGCGATTCGTTGTCTCGTATTGCAAGGTATATACTTATTTAAAACGCCTTGCAAAGTAACCACACGAGTTGGCACAGATGGCTGCGGTGATCGAAACCAGGTTTTTTTCAAATCATGTCGTGAGTTCAAGCCCCGGTAGAATCGTTTATTTTGACTTTTGCTTTCATCTTCTTCTTTTTTTTTTTTTTCTCAGTAATTTTCATTTGGTGACTATCATTGTAGTATTATAATACTAAAATTTCACTTTCGCCTTCTGACAAAAACGCATTGAAAAAAAACAAATAAGTTCTCGTTACAGTAACGTGATGCGCTGTGTATGTAATTCTGCACACACAACGTACATGCTAGTGTCTGGCTGTACTGTGTGGTACAAACAGACAGAGGATCGGATCTTGCCTCCACAACCGGAAGTGACGTCAAATTATAGTATCCCCCAATTTTACCGCATTTTACTGAGACGAGCCTCCCTCTTTAACATTTTATAACATATTCAACTTTACAAATTTCCCAGGGTCGTGATTCTAAAATCAATCTGATGCTACATTTCAAGATACGCCCTTTAAATCACAACTCAACCCGTTCATATTTTCGCAGCCTGCGGCTTAGGATAGGGTGAAGGATAAGGTGACACTGACCGGATTGTTTTGTTGTTATTGCCTGTATATGGCTGAGCTTAATTGAGTTTAAAAGATAACATAAAACACATGCTCTTTTTGGAAAGGAATGACTTACATGGTGATCTACCTGTCAGTGAAGAGCATGTCGTGTGGAGTAACGGTCGGATTTTAAAATGAGATTTTAAAGGAAAGGTAACGTCCCATAGACACATATAGAAGTGAGCGCCCCCGTGCTGGTAACGTCACTTCCGTTTTTCAGTTTTCCCTATTGATCGCGGGAAAATCTTTGGTGCTATTGATATCCCTATGTTTAGTCCGGCTGATATGAGAACGCTAACATCGCAGATTTCTCGCGATCAATAGGGAAAATAAAAACCGAAAATAATGTTACCAGCATGGCGGAGTTCACTTCTAAATGTGTTTATGTGATGATACCTTTCGTTTGACAAGTCAATTCACTTCCAGCTATTGTAGGAAACAATCAGGCACGTAAAAATATCTTCGGGAAACTGAAAGCAGTGACACATTTTACGAAGAAAGCAGAGGCATATGTTTACATATTTCTTACCAAGCCACTGGCAGTTATGCCTCTGTTATTTATATCTTTTATCCCAACTGTTTCTCCTTTCCTTTATTTCCAAACTAGTTGTGTCTGCATAGTTGGTAACCGCTTGTATCTTTATCTTCGTATGATCGTGGCTGGCTGATAGCAGAACTATGTCGTCCGTAGCTTCCAAATTGTCCAGTTCTAAGGTATCTCCATTTTATTCGTGTATATTTCATTTGTTAAATCTGATAATAAACAATCCACACCCTCCAGATGTAGGAATTTGGACATTCACCTAAAAAGGAAGCTCTTTGATTAACCACTCTTGCTGAACATCTTATATTGACTGCAATCAATATTTAACACCATTTTTATGAACCACCAAATTGTTGTTAAATACGGCCTTTCTACAACCATATTGGTGGTATATCTCATAAATCTGGCATCTTCTATTCTGCATTAAGTTTCTGCTGGCAATGGAAAACCAAGGTTGTACGTGAAATCTTTAAAGGAATATTTATATGGATTTATTTTTTAGTAAATGATTGAGCAACAAGTTTTAGAAACAAAGTGGTGAAAAAACTATGTTGATATCCTCTTACGTTTAGAACTTTCAAATTTTCAAAGTATTTTTTAATTTGGACAAAAGTGATTGTGATGTCATAGAGACAATTTCAACAAAACGTCTTTATATTTCTTTTTAAAATGGATTTGGATTTTTTTCTCATTGTAAATGTGATGTACATCAAGAGAAAAAAAAAATGTTTTCTTGTAAATTATATATTCCACCCTATCTCTTTAATGAACCCAAAATGTTGTTAGATAATGTAAAAAAAGTGTGGATTGAATTACATAAGAAAATTGCCTTGATGACATAAGCTGAACTGTACTGGAAGTTGCATTAATACTCTTTAAATTGTTATAACTTCTAAACAAGCTGCAGGACATGTACTGGACGAAGTGTTTCCAAGTACATTAATCTACTCTTTAAATTGTTATAACTTCAAAACAGAATAAGATATTAACATAGTTTTTCCACCACTTTGTTTCTACAATTATTCTCTATCATATATAAAAAAATGAAAATCCATGGGAATATTCCTTTAAAAAAAAAAAAAAAAAAATATTTTGTCTGAAAAAAAAAATTTCGTTATAGTTGATTGATTACGTCTAAAAACGCTCATTGCGTTAATATATGAATTCTATAATTAAAATTTTGGTAGGAAGTTCAGAAGTTTAAAACTAATTTAAAAAAATCTGACCGTTTATGTCACTGACAACCGTGGCAATTTACATGATCAAACATTGCTATATACTGTAGCGTCCTAATACTTTCTCATCTCTGACCGAGCGTTGAGTATAGCACCTAGTTAAGTCAAGGATTACACAAGGGGAAGAGACAACAAAAGCGCACTCGACTTAACGGGCGAATACCCCGGGCCAACTGTCAGGGCGATATAAGTAAAACTCCCGGAATTTGGATCAATCTACCTACTGTGGTGTAGCGGTTATCATACCTGTCTACAGACCACGAGACCGTGGGTTCAAGCCTGGGTTGGGTAGACACGCCAGTGTACCACAACTGGTTATCAAAGGCCGTGGACATTGACTTGGTTGTCGATGTTATGTCTGTCCGTACGTCGTACCGTGTTCTCGTCTGGGTCGTATTAAGCGTTTCGTGATAGCATTTGTACTATCATAACCGAATACGCAGGCGACGACCCCGTCATTGTAATTGTGTGTTCAACTCTCTCTCTCTAATTGGATCATATGACTTTGTTAATACTACACTAAGTCCTGGGGTAATCTTCATTGGAAAATCATCTTAGCAAAGGGTCACTTTTCAAGGGGCATGCAAGAACTAAAATAATTCTTGGGTACAAGCAAAAATATTACACTGGTAAATTAAGTTTCCATCAATTGTTGCTGCTAAACGGGAAATCTGAAATTTTCGGGAAAAAATGTCTTTAATTTGCGGGACATTTCCTTCATTTTTGGGCAAGTTACTTCAATTTGCTGGAAATTTTCTTCAATTACTAGGAAACTTTGCAAAATGTTACGAAAATTTACAATAAACTTGTCAATTTTACCACTTTTTAATGTATGTTAATAATTTCTCAATTTTACCTCCCTAATAAAGCATGCAACCGGGAAGATGAAATCCCTCAGGGCCTCTTTTTCCCGAGCCCCGAATCTAATCCTCTGTCAAGAACATAAACACAGAATATAAAGCCTACTGGCGAACATAGCAGAATAAAATACCGATCGGCCGTAAGAATAAAATCATTTAGCATAGAGGATATAGTGTACCCCCTGACCGCCTGACATGTTTTAAGCGGGTTAGCTGCTCCAGGTATCTTAAATTTCGTTTATACGTCAGAAAACACTTCATAAGTAAATAGCCAGTCTTTCAAGTTCTGTTTATCAGTTTATTCTGTTTTCATTCAAAATTTGCGTGGATTTAGATTGCGTGTTATAGTCTAAATAATTTTAACTCCTATCCCTGTTATTCAATATCCCACTCATTATACAATTGCAAGTATGGTGTATAATGAGCGAGAGTTTCACCTCACTTATTCATTTCAGAGCACAGAGGTTTCCTGGATTGGATACATATTTGACTGTGTTCCAGTGGTTGGGACAGTAAAATGTGTGGTGGAATCCATAGTTGCCGCCATTAATGGCAATCGTCTGGAAGCATATTCAAAACTAGCTGAGGCTGCCGTTGGGCTTACTCTTGATTTAGGTGCAATTCGTGCTGGACATGTTGCCGGAGTCGATGGTCGTAAAATAGTAATAAAAGGGGGAACAAAGAGGAATGTGAAAATCGGTGAAAGATTAGCTGGGGCAAATATCGTTACTAAGGTAGCTACTACCGACTTGCCGAAAACTATTCGCGGAAACCGGAAACGTAAAGAAGACAAAAACAGCAAAAGATCTAAACGCGGTGAACATGTTATCAATAACAACGTTCTGAAATTTTTCAAAGCCGTAATGGAGGACTTTTGTGGGAAGAACGGTTATGATTTTAGGAAGGTGCCGCGAACCTCTTTGGCATTTAAGAATGCAAACGAACCGCTGTCCCCAAATGATATGAGGGCTATATCAGATGAAATGGTAGTTCACATACCTAACAATGTCGAATATGTCGACGTTAATTCCGCAATTTATGGTGGTAAAGCGTTGGAGTTACGGCAGTTACTTTTAAGTTATATGGACTCCATCAACAAGTCTTGGCGCGACCGCCATGACCGCGGAAAGGCTGGAGCGAGCAATACTTATCAAAAACGACACATTTTCGATGTCATCGATGAAATTAACAGAGGAAAGGTTTATGTTGACAACACGGCTTTAAGTTACTGGTTGGCAGGAGCTCGAGGAAACGAACAAAAGTTTCAACAAGTACGAGAAAATGTTGGGAAAATGTTCCATAAGGTTACTGAACGACATTTTGAAGACGTTATTCAATGGGTAAGGGATATTCTGACTGCAAATGGCGTACAATGCGGCAGATTGTATTAAATCGTAGTGTAGATGAAGCATTGGGCACTCTGGAGAAGGTTCCAAATACGGGACAAGCTAAGACCTTTTTTCTAAGAGAGAGAGAGAGTTGAAGCACAATTACAATGACGTATTCGGTTTTACAAATGCTATCACGAAACGCTTAATACGACCCGGCCGAGAACACAGGTACGACGTACGGACAGATAACATCGACAACCAAGTGTCCACGGCCTTTGATATCACTGGCGTTCTAAGAGTGCAGATACTAACTGATATATCACAGCAAAGCAGCTATAAGTGTTTATTGATTATATCTTTTAAAAATATTAAATGTATATTGATGTCTGTAGCTTTATTGCATATTGAAAAGGGCTTTAAGTTTCCTTAGAGTCCTAAAATACCAAGTTTTACTTGAAAAACCAATCGAGTTAACACAGTACACATGTGCAGTTTCGCAAAATGTTTAACGTATTATTGGGAAGACAGTATATTATTTTTCTTAAATGTTAGGGTTTGATGTCAATTAACACAAAAACACATTTCACTACTCTACCTCCAATTATCATTCAGCAGACGATATTTACATACACAATTACAACAACACTGTATTCTCTTTAAACTTGAGGAGGTGGGTCATTAACCTTTAAATCAAATTGGCTATCTGTCTGACCAGGGAGCTGTTATTAGCTCCCTGGTCTGACGGTCTGGGAGATCTCAAAAATGTAAAATGTCATGGAGTCTTTTTAATAAATATATCCAAGAAGTTGGAGATATGAAGCTTTGGAGGCCGCCATTACGCAAAATTACCCACAATGCCCCATGCTCTCCCACTGACTTATTGTGTGGGTCAAATTTAAAACGGTTGGGAAATGTTTTTAGGCTTCAGTACCAAGTGGGACGTGAGTATTTGGTTATTTTTAGAGTAAATAAACACAAAATGTGTCGCTTCAAGAAATTTCACGGTTTAGATTTCGAGAAATTCGGTGCGGAAAATCCTAACCTTGACCTGAATTTATCAATTACTTGCATTCAAGTGGCTAAAATGAAGGAGACCACTTACTAGGCCTCTAGGTATATTTACATAAAGAATAAAAGGAAATTGTGTTGATTATGGGTTCAAGTAGTTGGAACACAAAACAGTCATCTTCAAAGAGTTGGAAATCTCCAACTTTTTGGAGATATCCCGTATTGCTGTGTTGAAATTTATTTCTGATTTCGTCCTTGATTCTGACAAACATCTGTTAAGTTCACAAGTGGACCTAGATATTACAATGGAAAGTGTAGATTTTGTTAAATCACAATAATGTTACTTTTGTTTTGTTTTGTTTCTCTTTTAAGTGTAACTTTTTTAACTTTCAATTTCAATTCAATCACTTGATATTTTAAAATGTTTAGATTAGTTTTATGATTGATTTGAAGTGTATATAAGTATTTGATTATTGATGATGTTCCTGTTATCGTGTAAATACACGTTCCGAATGGACTCAACAGGGAGGTATAGATAGCATTTACTCGCTTAAGTCATTTAAGGCGTAAATATTACACATGCCCTTGCACCATGACGGCATAGATAACAAACATGAATCCATACAAACCAAACATAAATTCGTAGTTTCTGCACAAATTATGTAGATGCCAGAAATGACAGAACGACGTACGATGGAATTTCCATGCTCAATAATTGCTGAAATTACTTTTGTTAAATTCATTCGATTAAACTATTTAATGAATTTCTAATAAGTAATAATTAATGGAGGTTTTGGAAAAAAATCGTGTTGATTGGAAATATTTCTGTCGCATTTTCAGAGTGGCCATGCTTATTCTAATATTTAGTACTTTTTAAGTACTTTTGGTACTTCCTTTCTTTTATATTTTTGCGAATTCAATACTTTTTGTGCTGTTATAATACAGCCCTCTATATGTGCTACAGACTTGAATATTGAATATGACACTTGAATATCTTATCTTAACCTTTGGTTCTCTTTTGTCATTTTGATGAATTTGATATCTCTTCTGGTATGTTTGACGTGTATTGAACGAAAAGTTTGATCAAATATTCGACTACACGAATTGATTGCTAAGTGAGTCGTTTTATCATCATTGTACCATAATAATGATATAACACTCCATATTAGATTTCAAAAGTTATATTTACAGGCACTTACAGCAAACTTATTGGATTTTCAAGATTTTCTTGTCTGCGTAAAAGAGATTGGTGGTCTGAGTCCATGTCATCAATATGATGTCATCACAGCACTTTATGTGCTATTCTTTATGTATTTGATTAATTTATTTATATATGTAATTAATTTAGTATTTTCTAAATGATTGGAAACATTCTTTCTTCAAAAATTATTGATATTAGTATAGAATAAAATTGACAATAATGTTTTCCAATATGTTCTGGTAACGTATATATGAATTAAAAATTTGGATTAATTTTCAAAAAAATTAAAAAAAGATTAGTACAGGAAGTGCTTGTGATGACATCATAATGTTAACTCAGACTCGGTACAAAAGTTATTTTTATGTTGCAAAAGAAAATCTTTTACGTTCAATAACTTCTTCTAGGAATAAGATATCAACATGTTTTCTTCTACTCATTGATGAAAATATCCTGAAAATTCCAACAAAATAAAAAAAATTCCCGAAAATTTGAAAAAACGCAAATATTGAAGAAAATATCCCAAAATAGAAAAAGTTATTGAACTTAAAAGATTTTTTAATAAAAATAACTCCATTTTCTGAGTCTGAGTTATCATTATGATGTCATCAACAGCATTTCCTTTATTTTTCTGCAATATTTGGGAAATTTTTTATTTCTTTAAAAATTGATCCAATTTTGTTCATCCCTCTTTATATTTAACATTGATTTTAAGCAAATAGATTGCCAAAAACATTATATGTCAACGTTTTATTCTTATGACTTTTTGTTGTTATTGGTATTACATTTGAAGAAAAATGTTCGCCAATTCATTTGGGCGTTAAAATGTTAATTAAATATATTGTTTTTTTTTTTTAAATTTTAGGTCACTCTTGATTTTGATGAGATACCAATCAGTCATTTTAAGGATTTGAAATCTTGATGGATTTTTCATGTGCTGATTTTTTGAAAGGAAATAAGGGTTTCCTGCAGAAGGGTACTAGAAACAATTTTCGACTGTGGTTGAGGAATTTTATCTTTCAATTTTACGACTATGATCTTATAACTATGATCGTATAAGAGTCATGCTTCTGTAAAGAATATCAAAATAAAATAATTGAAGGGCACTATGAGATTGAGATCGCATTGAGTCCCGGTGAGATCTAATCGCGGCGAGCATGACCCCTCCCTATAGGATACGTTTTATGCCACCCCTATTTTGTCGAGCGAAACACCCAAATATATAATTTTCTGATTGTTCTGTCTAACGCACTAAGTGGTATTAGTTGTAAGTGGTATTTTTCGATTGCTAAAGCCCAACGTCAAAAAACACAAAACGCGAAAGAAAGAAAAGAAAAAAAACGTTTTTGTTTCGCGTTTCGTGTTTTTTGACGTCTGTGTGCGTTTAGCTTAATTAGTTAATAAAACCTTCATTTTCTTCATATTTCATCCATTAGATTATTGTTGGTATAAAATATGTACATGATCAATGTTATTGATATTATTAATAGTGCATTGACAGTCGTTGAGTAGAAAATATCCCGAACATTAAAGAAAACTGCCCAAATATTGATAACATTATTCCCGAAAATTTAGAAAAAAAAGGAAGAACATTTCCAGAAAATTGAAGAAAACGCAAATATTTCTCCGAAAATGAAGGAAATTTTCAGAAAATGGAAGCAAATTTCACGAAAATGAAGGAAATTTCACAAAAACGAAGGAAATTTTCCGAAAAATTAACAAAGTTTGAAAGAAAACTACCGCAAACTGCCCAAATATTGGAAAAAAGAAAATATTCCGAAGATGTAGGAAATTTCCCGTAAATGGAAGCAAATTTCACCAAAATTAAGAAAATTTCACAAAAACGAATGAAATTTTTCAAAAATTGAAAAAAAATTTGAAGAAACTTTTCAACAATTCAATAAAATTTGCCGAAAATGAAGGAAACTTCGCAAAAATTAAAGAAATTTTTCGAAAAATGATGCAAATTTCCGAAGAATTGAACAAAATTTCACAAAAATTGAAGAAAAAAACTTCCACACATTTAAAGAAAACTACCCAATTATTGATAAATTTCCAGCAAATTTCAACAAAATGAAGAAAATTTCCCGAAAATGTAAGAAAACACAAACATTAAAGAAAATTTTCCAAAATGAAACAAATTTCCCGAAAATTGAAAATAATTCCCAAATAATTGAAGAAAATTTACTGAAAATTGAAGTAAAACTCCCAAAACATTAAAGAAAATATCACGAAAATTTCCGCAAATTGAAGAAACTTTTCCGAAAATTAAAGAGAATTTTCTCAAATATGAAAAAAATACCCGAAAATGAAGGAAACTTTTCAAAAATTGAAGAAATTTTCCGAGAAACGAAGCATCGAAACAGTCATAGTTTTGACTGGGTTCCACAGCTGCAGGCCGTGCTACTAAGTCAAAACAATAATTATACAAGCGCAAAAATGAACGAGGAACGAGCACGGACAAGGGGAGCCAAAGGCAACACGAAAAAACAAAACTGACAACAGCCAGGGGACACACAAGTAAAACGTGAACACAAAGGAATCGTTTTCAGAGCCACCCCACCCTAGGAAAACTACAAATGTTAACTATAAATAAACACCATACCAACAATTCCCAGTGTGGAATATAAGAATAACACCAAATATAAAGATATTTTTTTAAATGACTAGGCTAGGCCAAGGAAAAAACAACTAAATAAGAGTCGCCGAAAACGGGCCTTTCACATTAGGCTGAATGAAATTCGAGAGGATCAACTGTTCTTCAATAATACAGGTTTTTATAGAGTGATTATCGGCTGCGAAGCGGATTTTTACAGTAATTATTAAGAAGTGATTCAATCCGTGATTGAACGCTGGAAGGGAGTGAAGGTCAACAAGTACAATTGGTGAAACCCAACGAGGTATGTGGACAATAATTTTTAGAGAATTAATTTGAATTTGCTCCAGTTTACGACGGTTAATGTTGGAGAGTAGGGGGAAAACAATAAATGAGTAATCAATAAGTGAGCGGATAAGACTAGTGTATAAAATTAAGGTTGTAGACGGTGGAGCTCTTGGATTATAAGCTGTCCCACAAACAGTAAATAATTGGGAAGTGCGGATTTTTAGCTCCTTAATCAAACATACAAATGCGGCTTAAAATTAAATCAGTATCAAACGTGATTCCCAAAAACTTAACTGAATTATACTTTGGAATTTCGGTATCGCTAAAAACTAAGATCGGGATTGAAACAAGACGACGACGAGAGAAAACAATAGATTGTGATTTAGAAGGGTTAAGGAATAATCTTCACTTGCTGCACCAGCATTGAAGTAGGTTAATATAATATTGCAAGTCGTCCCTTGCGGCAAGAATGTTTTTGGCCGACGACCAGACAGCCAAGTCGTCTGCATATTGAGAGATATAAATGTAATCAGAAGATGGATTAGGAATGACGTTTACAAAAGTCAGAAAAAGTAGTGGACTCAAAGGGCTACCCTGAGGGGTGCCCTTATACACGACCAAAGGATCAGAAAAAACATTATTAACTTTAAATCGAATTTGTCTGTTGAAAAAGTGTGCAATTAAGCGAATAAATTTAACCGGGAGGGAGATCTTATTTAGTTTAAAAAGAAGACCATTATGCCATAACTTGTCGAAAGCCTTTTCGGCATCGAAAAAGGCAGTAAACACAAAATGTTTTTTAGAAAGGTTTAAAGCAATATGATGAGACAACTTGGCTATCTGGTCTGCGGTACTGAAATTTGAACGGAAACCAGCTTGAAAATTAGTAAAGAAATTTATATCGTTAAGATAAGTGGTAAGCCTAGAACAGATGACCCTCTCGAGAAGTTTACTGAGAACCGAAGAAAGTGTAATAGGTCTGTAATAATTCGGTTTTAAATGATCTTTTCCCGGCTTAGGTATAAGGATAACATGCCCCGTTTTCCATTTTATAGGGAAAATACCAAATCTAAAAAAAGTACTGTAAAGTTGACAAAGAAAAGGTTTACATTTTACAGAACACTTTTTAATATGAAGGTAAGTGACTCCACTTCCCCTCCCCGCCTTCCCCCCAGGGGCCGTCTGTTTAGTATTTCTAAGAGCTTTTTCGAGTTCAAAAACTAAAACAGAATTAAGTAAATGATGTTTGTCACCTATCTCGCACTTAAACTTAGAATAGAGGTTTGAAAAATTCTTCTTTCTGACAAAATTATTAATATAATTAAAATGATGATCATCAAAGAAATTATCAGAGCGGCCCGTGGAGAGGACAGAGTCAAAATACAAACGAAAACAATTGCATCTCTCGAGATCAGTAGAGTATGTAAATTTATTATAGTGTAACGAAGTAGAATTATATTTAGATTTGACGACTGTCAGATTTATGGTCCAGTTTAATACATTTATTATGAAGAGTCTGGTTTTTTAAGAGTTTAATTTCAGCGCTAATTTTTCTACGGATTACATTAATATTATGTTCAAGTAAGGGGCACTTATTTTTATAACAATTTCTACGTAAACGCCTACGAAATTTAATTAAATGTGTAATATTCTAAGGTAAAATGGTATGCTTCCTAGTATTTCCAACAAAAGACTTAATTGGAATGAAATTGGAACTGGCCGAGATGATTGAGGAAGTAATAAAAGAAACCAAATTGCCAAGCGTGCCAATATCAAAGGACTTACATTTCAAATTATCTATACTCGAATCCAGAGCTGAAGAAAAACCTAACCAGTTAGCTCGAGTAAAATTAGGGTTAGTCGGTCAAAACTGTAACAACGTTTTTACAATTGAGACTACAAGTAATTGGTAAATGGTCGCTATCAATACCAGGTCCAACCTGAAAAGACGAAGCAAATTTCCAAAAAATTGAACATATTTTACAAAAATTGAAGAAAATTTCCCAAAATTGAAGAAAACTGCCCAAATTTTGATAAAAATATCCCGAAAATTTTAACAAAATGAAGAAAATTTTCCGTAAATATAAGAAAACACAAACATTTAAGAAAATATCCCAAAAATAAAAGAAATTTTCCAAAAAATTTAAAATAATTTCCAAAAAATTGAAGAAAATTTACTGAAAATTGAAGAAAACTCTCAAAATATTAAAGAAAACATCACGAAAATTCCCGCAAATTGAAGAAACTTTCCTGAAAATTAAAAAGAATTTTCGCAAATATTAGAAAAATTACTCGAAATTGAAGGAAACTTTCCAAAAATTGAAGAAATTTTCCGAAAAATGAAGCAAATTTCCAAAGAATTGAACAAAATTGAAAAAAATTTGAAGAAGTTTTCCCAAATTTGAAGAAAACGAAGGGAATTTCCCCCAAAAAAAGAAAATTTTGAAGAAAATTTCCGCCAAATGAAGGAAATTTCCTGAAAATTGAGGAGAGTTTTCTCAAATATTGAAGACAATTTTGAAGAAAATTTCTAAAAATTGTAGAAAAACCTCCCAACAATTGAATAAAATAAAATTGAAGAAAACTGCTTAATTATTAAAGAAAATATCCTGAAAATTTCAAGAAAATGAAGAAAAATTCATGAAAAGTTAAGAAAACAAATATTTAAGAAAATATCCCGAAAATGAAGAAAATATCCCAAAAAAGGAAGCAAATTTCACGAAAATTAGGATAATTTTACAAAAGCGAATGAAATTTCCCCAAAAATGAAGAAAACTTTGAAAGTTTCCAAAAAATAAAGGAAACTTCCTGAAAATTGTCCAAATATTGGGGCGGGGCTTAAAGCTGTAAAGGGAAACTTTTGAAAAAGTGATAAGTGAGCAACTACATCTGTTTTGCATCATGCTATTGTGTACATGCTTATGTTATCAACAGATGAAATTAATATGCATGGAGGGCGTGGCTTAATCATGAGTGAAAGTGTTAAAGGTTTATGTCATATGTGGTACACAGATAAGTCATGGTCTGTAAATATGTTTTAATGTTGTGGTAGTGATGTCATCAATATTAATGAGCAGGCGGGGATTATTGAAAAACTCTTAAAATAGGATAAATGAGCAACTGTTTTTGCATCATACTTGCTATGATAATGTTGTTAGTTATTGTGCAAATGCTAATGTTGTCAACCTTTTTATTGATATGCATGGTGGGTGTGGCTTATGAATAAATATCATTGAACAAATATTTCATGATATACAATGACTTGATAGTTGATACATATCAGCATATAAAAATGCATCGGAACCACAAAACCATTTGGTTCTGGTTTTTATAAACGAGACGATCAATCTAAATAGATTTTTAACATTCTTGTAGAAGAAGGATAGTTTAATGGTAGTGCAATTTTTTTTTAAAGTTATATACTTAGCAAAATCAAATGTCTGCCGCTTGTGACAGTCACATGTAGATCAAGAGTCATTAAAAAAAGAGTCAAGATCCATCCATATGTTTCTGATATCAATATCAGTTTTCTTATTACTCTTGTTGTGAGAATCACAAAGTACTTTAAACAGTTGAACCACAAATTGATTACAATTTGCTATAAACATCCTTGAAATTGAAAATGCTAATGCTGGTGATATAGACCAACGTTTATAAACTGGGAACATATATCATAACTACTCAATGAGTTGGATATTTCCTGACTTAATGATAAACGAAGCGTATGTCCTGATGCTTCTGTAGATCAAATTCAATACATTTTTCCGAAACTGCTTCGTGGTCAAAATTACGTCATCATCTACAAAAAATTTGTATATGAAATCAATTTTGATAATCCTTTAAGTAAGATGATTTATTGAATAGATAATTAATCAAGGAGAGAAAAACATCCATTGCCATCAGGTTTAACAGACAGATGCATTCCATGTATCTGGTGAATTAATTCGAACTAGACCACAACGTTCAGACAGAGCATGTATAAATGCACGAGAAGACTTGTCCTAGCAAGACTTAAATGAGAAAAGTCTCGGCGAGAAAAGTCCTAAAAACAATAAAATAGGATCAGAGCAAGATGTAAACGCTGCGAGAATTGTTTTTAAGGAAACAAGTATAACCAGATAACGGGATAAAGTAAAATTACGAGTGAAAGTCGGTCGATCATTTATTCGTATGCTAGTGCTTTCAATCAACAATTAAGATTTCTTAAAATGATTTAAATCATGGATGTATTATTTAATACTTCCTATCAGGGAAATGGATCATCGTGGACAGGAGCTGTCAATTTAAATGATCTTTGCAACGTGATCGTTCTTGTTATTCAGGGTATTTTAATGTGCGGTACAGTGTTAGGTAATGGACTGATATTAATTGCATTTGCCACGACCAAAGAAATACGCAAAAAGGTACCAAACATTTACATTTTCAATCTCGCAACAGCCGACTTTTTAGTTGGAGCCTTGGTGTTGCCAGCGTATTACTCGAACAAGATTTTTCCGTATATTAATTTAGGCTTCATCTGTAACTTTTTACAGATTGTTAACATTTTGCTCATTCTCGTTTCATTTTACACATTATTACTTATCTCTGCGGACAGATATTTACTGGTTAGAGATGCTTTAGTATATTTACGGGGTCAAAGTAAAGGCAAAGCAGTACGTAATTGTATTTCTGTTTGGATTTCAGGTTTATTTGCGATTGGAGCTTTAATAGTTTTAGGTCACTTCGGAGAATACAATGACACCAGTAACTGTGTTTTTCTACAGGTATCATTTTTGAAATATCCTGCATTAAAATATTTTGCACTTCTGGAACCAATGCTTTCTGTGGGTTCCATTATAACAATAAATAGTGCAACTATTTATCATCTTTATCTAAGAGACAGAAACAAAGGGTACCTGTTTGGGGCAAAGAGAATCACAAAACGAAATGCAGATCTTGTTTCCGCAAGGCAACCAAACGTTGGAGATATTTCTGTGATTAACATTACGAGATATTCTGAGACTACTACTTCCAACAAAAGACTCGCGCCGCCCCTCTTGCCCCAGTTTGGAAGTCTAAACGAGGGATCTCGGAGAGGTATGAAAGGTGAAGATTTGCGAGACAAAACCTCAAAATGCACCCTGCAAAGAATTACCGTTTCAGTGGATAATGTTGCCAAGGACAGGAAATCGTTTCTAGCCCTATCGCAGTTTAAAGATTTACCAACAGAACAGACTCAAAGATGTTTAAAAGATGAGGATAGTCAGAAGGATTCATGTGAAGGATTGAATATGGAAGTATTATATTCTCCTGAAGAGAACTCGTGTCAGCCAATAAGCGAGGAAAATGGATGTCAAAATTCACTTGGCTGTCCTCATCTCACCAGTCAATCACACATAACAAACGTCAATTCATGCATTAACGATTCATCTTCTGGAGAACGCTTGACCGATGATAAGAATGATGCAAAAGAGACTAAGGTAAAAGGTCCATATTCTAGAGACGGATATCGCAAAGCGGCGCACAAACTGTTTGTGCTGGTTATAGTTTATATTCTCTGTTGGACTCCGTGGTTTATCTCCCTTTTTCTCAACGCAACGGTATTTACAGAATTCAACGAGACTCTTTACGAAATTACATTAAATATCTTATGGGCTAACTCATGCATCAACCCATTTTTGTACGCGGCGACAAGTATTCGTTATCGACGAGCTTTGCAAAGACTTCTTTCTTGTTTCTTTACGTTTGATACCAAACAAGCTAAATCAAAGTGAGTGTCACGTGACATCGGCGATGTCAACTTGCTGGCAGGAGCAGAAAGAGCCTTAAACGGAGGAAAAGAAAAAGTTGTACATTTTTTTGCTATCATTAAAGGATTAGTTCAAGATAATTGTAGCGCACAGTATGTTGTATGTAATTGTTTTCTTTCTGTCTGGGACACGGATTAAGATCCTTCCACTGAACCCTATGATGCTATTCGTTGTTGTTTTGAAAGCTGATAAAGCTGCATGACGAGACGTTTGTCACATCGAAAAATTAATAACAATTTTTGTTCCTATCTAAAAATTTATCCCATGCAGAGTTTGAAAATTCCATAATATTACCAAGGAGTTGGTCATATTCATCCCAAAGGAAAGGAAGGCAATCATATACTTTATCGTACAAAACTTAGATTCTTTGGTAAATATTGACGATTCTATTCACAAACATTGCATTCTACCTGCCTTTGCAATGCTCAAAATTGTCCATTTATTTATAAATTTATCCAAAAAATTAAGTATATCATGTTTAAAGAAAGGTTTTACACACTTCAGTTCTATACTTCTGTCTCCTGCATCAATAAACTAAAGAAGCATGAAAATATTTCTGAAAAAAAAATCCATTAGCGATCACTTGTTTGGTAGAAACTTCTTGATATGGACACTTCCGATATCCTGATCTATTCAAACATAACACGAACTTGGATAGTTGTAAATTCAGTTTTGTGAATTCAATTAGAAAATTTCGTGATTAAACCTATGTATTACGTTCTAATGTTTAATATAGTGCAAACGATTTTTAAGTGAGCCACAGTTTTCTTTACTTCTTATCTTATTCTTTTATTGTTTTGCATGAATTATGAATAAACAGATAAGACACACCATGTTGTTAAATTAAAAGCTATAAGTTTCCGGAATAAAGAGCTCGTGTTAAGAGATATTTCGCAAAAATCCATTAGCTATCATTTTTTGACTATTTGAGCTTTTTATGAATGAGGACTTTATTGCGATATAGAAATTAAAGAAAGGATTAATAGGAGACTTCGTGTGATATCTGCAAACATATTGGGGCATCAAAACATTCAATAGTATAAGATCTTCAGGATCTATTTGAAATTATATAAAAGTCTGATATACTCACTGTTGCTAATGTTTGTAAACGATACACTGATAATTAATTAATTGCTTCTAATATAAGTTCCTTAGTAATTGTTACAAATGTGTTTTGCTGATGTATTAAAGTAAAAGGTGGTGATATAACTGTACAATATGATGTAACGTTTTAATTCAAATTTTTATCTTTACATTTCAATGAAATACAGATTAACATCAAATTTCTAGAATATTTAATAAAAAAGGTTGAAAAGTCCCATAACAAACAATTATGAATGTCTATTAATATATATACTGCCAACAAATTGAAAAAAATTGGTTCATTAAATTAGAAGGGGAAATTACAATGACGGCATTTTTTTTTTTCTTACAACAACTTGTTAAGAAATGTATCAACTATTAAACACCTGGACCTGAAGCGGATCCAATTAAGGATTTTTTTTATGAAAACACTGGTTCGGAAATGTAAAATCCATGGCTTGGTTGAGAGGGGAAAATATGATAATTCTTTATCGTCTGATCATCCGGAATCGTCATATACCAACATGGTTACCATGTTGTGTTCATTAACAAGACACTTCAATTCCGATCGTTCCCAGTCAACTCAGCTGTGAAGTAAATACCAGCTTACTAGGAAACCTGTGACAGACATGTGATGACACACCTGATGGACCATTGATGTTGTCCCGTTCAGGTGGGTAAAGTGATAATGAGGAATCGTTATATACCAACATGGGTACCATCTTATGACTTCATTTCCGATCGTTCCCAGTCGATTCAGCTGTGAAATGAGTACCAGCTTGTTGGGAACCTGTGATAGACATATGATGATACACCTGATAGACCTTTGGTATTGTCCCGTTTAGGTGGGTAAAGTAGTCTCGCTTGCACCAAGGAAAGTGGGATAAGCACTGGCCTATATGAGTTTTCTTTGCCTCCAAGTGACTAAGTGATGTTTTGCGATGTGTAACTGCACTTCTTAAAATCTGCAGCGATGTCAAAAACAAAACTGCATTTTTCCTCATATTTCAAAGCTAAGAGGAAATTATTTAGTCATGGGAACAATGATATGTTTTGCCATGCAAATATTTTTCAAAGACGCATTTCAAACTTTCAATGCATAACAGTGCATAAGGCTTTGACTTTAGTATAAAGAACGATTATTGGAATAGCTTCTGTTGTTTCTTTATTTCCCATGCTCTGCCACACTAACTACTAATCATAGACATAGGTTTCCTTTCTGGATTTTATTTGTCGGAATTGCAATTGACTGTGAGATCAGTTATGTCATCGTCTGTAATGTCTTACGTAAGTCATACTTTCTGTAGCTGCCGTAAGATACAGAACAACTTGGAAATTCGCATTTAAAGCTATCGGCGAAAATAATCTATCAAAATGTAAAAATAACGCTGACATTAGTGTATGCATACAATTATCCGATGACACCTTCAATTTCAAAATAACTAACTAAATGGTCCTATAAGATTAGATATTATGATACATATCAGTATATTATAAATTTGATTAATGATAAAGTGATTAAAAAAATTAAAAAAAATAGTATTTTTCTTGCTAAAAATATATTTCTGGGGTCAAGACTGAAAACAAGTCAAAGATAAATTACGTGCGCTTCCCTGGCATGTGCTTTAAAGTGTAAACAACAAACATCTTCTGAGTGTTGTATGTTCCTCCTCCCAATACAAACTATTTGTTGTCATCTTGAAACGAATGTTTATATGCGTATATAAATCGCTCCTCCTCTAACTGTCTAAAGATAGATATGATAGAATTAAATTACAATGTCTAAATTTATCAATTTACATCCGAACAGTTACTTGTATCTTAAGATTTGTTTTTAACAGTTGAAAGATTAAAATACTAGATCGTTACACTGTTCTGCAATCCATCCTGTTGTTCAAATTACTATACCCATATGCCTTTCGAGTCGTACCCAGTATGTTCAAAAGTAAGCTAAACTATTACTTACCTATAAGGTTTGTAAGAAAACTCGGTGATTCGAAATTGTTTACAACTGGATTTTTAATTATGATTTTTTTTTCAGGTTTTTGTGGGGAAAAAAAATCACAATCAAAGGAAATTTGGAACCGTTAGAATCGTGACAATGTATACATTATCGTGATATAATGCCTTCAGACACTCACTTTGGGGCGTTTTGAATTATTTGCAGAAATAATAAAAGTGCCCATAAATTCACTTGTAGAGCACTTAGGGATTTGGTTTTAATGGCAAACCCGATGTTTTCAATGTATAGCAATCCAACTATGCTATTTCCGTGATGCTTTAATGACGACCATATTGGATTTCAAAATTACTGTAAAGATGATCAAATCAATTAATATGATTTCTTGTTAACTAAGTTTCCCAAATATGTTTTATTTATACAATTTTCCAATAAATATGAACTATAGCTGCTTTTCTAACACATAGTCAGAATGTTCATAAAATCACTGGATTTTCTGGCAACTAATTCATAGGACTGGCTTGTGATTGACTTAAAGCTCATAGCAAACAAAACAAAATTGGCAAGTTTTTTTTAATTTGATTGGCGAAGGCTTGTTATTCATGACTTAAATAAACAGAATATTGTATAATGATTCATGTAACTTACATTACTTGAACGCTAACCTTCAGAGAGCTCACCATAAAAAAAGTTGCTTTAAGATGCGATTGTCTGACATGCAAATCACTTTTCCTGCCCATGTGACTTGAGCCTTTTGGAGAGGGGAGTACATACTTGGGATGAGTCCTAATGAGAATTTCAGTGTCAGGAATTTTGTCCTGCCACTTTTGCTTCAGTATCTTTTGGAAACTGCTCAGGTGAAAGCGATTAAGCTGCTTGGTATGCCTGCTATACACAGTCCAAGGTATTCATACAGGAGGGTAGCGAGCACTACTGCACTATAGACCTTCAACTTGTGAGGTGAGGTTGATTCCCCTACCATCCGATACGTAGATATAGGCATATCAGGCGCCCCTACGGTCCCATGCATTATTACGTAATCTTCCGAAGGCAGAGCTCGCTTTGGTGATCCTGTTGTTGACTTCTGCGTCAATGTTTACATCTACGAGCAGATAGGTAGGTGAAGTTGTCGACTTGCTTTGATATCCTGTACTTTTACTGTTAAAGAGCACGCTAATACTTGCTTGGAACAGGTTGGTGCATGACTTCAATTTGTTTGTGCTAATTGTTAGATCAAAGTTGTCACATGCAGAAGAGAATTTGTCCATGCTTAGAACTTTTTAGAACTTAAGTTGAGGGCACAATCATCAGCAAAAAGTAGATCGCGGGGCGGGCGTGTGATATTTATTTTGGAGGTAAGCTACCAAGTTCGTACTTTGTCTAATAACTTATCCACCCTCTACCAAAAAGTGCTGCAAGCAGCGTATATTTTTAAATGGATTGTCAAAATGGACTGGAAAAAAGCTTCCACATTACCATTATACTCCTTTTTTGTTACTTAAAAACTCTGTACCAGAATATCCAACCAAATTTTTGTTTGTTTTTCTGGTACATAGTTTATTAAGTACCAAAAAAGAAGTATAATGGTAATGTGAAGACTTTATTTCAGTCCATTTTGACAATATAAATCCATTTTGAAAATAAAAGCTATTTGCAACATCTTTTGGCGAAATTTGATAGTCTTACGATTTGGGGCAAAACACTATGTTTTTATTTTTGTTGATTGCGGGGCAAGTAACACTAATGAAAATTATTGGGGACTCCCCCTCCCTCTCCCCAAAGCATCTGTCAACATGGCAAATAACATCATACTGAAAAGGGTTGGTACTAGAATGCAACCTTATTTGACACCGTTTGTAAATTCAAAGCAGTTAGTAGCTTCCAATTATCAAGCCCATGAGCCATCATTCGATCATGGAACTGACAAACAATTGCTATGAAGATACTGGGACACATAAACTTTGCCATGATCTTCCAAAGCCCCTATATGAATACTGTATCAAATGCTAAAGGCAGGTCAATAAATGTTGTGAACAGGTCCTGATGTTGTTCCTAAAACTTTTCCTGGAGTTGGCGGGCAGCAAAATCATATCATCGTTCCCTCTGCCTGCACGGAAACCGCACCGACTTTCTGGAAGCAATTCCTGCTCCAGATGATTAAGTAAGCCATTGACGAGAACACGAGCTACAGCCTTATCTGCGATATTAGGGAAATAACACTGTGGTTGTCACATGACTGTCTGTTGCCTTTGCACTTATGTTGTTGGCTGTTTCTTCGCTTGCGAAGATCACGGGATAGATCTTTGCTCATCCAGCGATAGTGACCTGGCGACATGCTCTCTGATGGCTATGGAGCCCAAATTCTCTATCTGTAAGACCTGGAACAGTTCGAGTATAAGTATAATTGGTCTGTTGGGGCTTTAAAACGGATCCTTTCTTCTCTTATGTTTCTCTTTGGCAGCTTTGTGTCTGTTAACCCCAAAGCTACTTGTTGCGGTACTGATGTTGCTTCTTCGTGCCTGTCTGTTTGCTGCAAGTTTCTCTCTTAATTACGAGGCTGAAATTTGTTATACGCTTTGACCTTAAAAATTCTAACTTTTAAATTATTTTATCAATGTAAATTTGTAATACTCTTTTACAAATATTGTGCATTCTTATTATCTGTTAAAGCTAAACGATTTTCAAATCTGATTATATTTTACTGATACCTCCAAACCACTTATCTGAACTGTATATATATTCATAATTTTTGTGTTGTTTTTAAAGTCCCATAATTGCATACGTATATGTAAAGTTACAATTTTTTGTAAGCAAATTCATTTCTTAAATTTTCAACGGATGTTAAAAATCTTATTTAATAATATTATTGTTAACATCAAACAATTATATTAGTTAGAAGAAGCCTTTGGCTGTTTGGTATCTCAACCTAAATACAGAGGCTCACACTTTTTTCACGGTTACTTTTCTCACCTTTTCTTAATGGTCCTCTTTAACCACATAGTTGTTCCCATTAGAAAGGAGTTATGTAATCTGAAGTCTTCTTAGAACAATGCCTCTATTCTTTATCTTATTCAAACGGTGTACATTGAGTAAAATATCCCTCGTTATAGCTGAATGTTTTATTAAAGAGAACACAAATATCACTGCAGTGTGTGTATTGTTTTTTAAGTAGTCACTGGTTTAAGTTTTTTTATTTATACACAATTGTCTTTCACATAAAATGATATAATAAATGTCAATAGTGGCAGAATCTTGAATAATTCAGACAAACTGTACAGTGGGATTCAAACTGACGGAAAATTGTGATAACCTGGAATCCGCAAATGCATCTTTATAATTTATGAAAATTTTGGATTTGAAAGAAAATGAAAAGGAACTCATTATTCGGAGATGTGGAATGCAGGAAACAGAAAATGTTGTAATCTGTTTACACCATGAGCAGATGTATTTAAGAAAGCATGAATCGTTACTGAAAAGTTGTTATGATCCTTTGGGCGACGCTTAAAAATATGCAAAGGTAAGGATGAATGTATCTATATCATCTATATTATTTGTTAAGTTGAAGTATCCATAGCATTTTAATACCCTGGTAACAATTAACTTTTCAGAAGCTGTACTTCCTATTTTCATATAAGTGAAAAATGACTTATCAACAAGAAAAAAGCTTTTACATTTAAACATTTTTAAGTACAAAATAAATCCCTTTTCAAATTGAAAGTCTTGAATGTGACTCAATTTACTAAAAATCAACTAAGCGAGTTTACTCACATATCTGTGTAGGAATAACTGTTTTACTCTCACTCAAAAGTTTAGGTTTTGTCAGTAATTTTCACAAATAATTTTTAAATCTCATTGTTTTCCCACATTAAATCTTTACTTTTTATTTTTCCATTAAATCTTTACGAGCAGTCTCCATGGAATTTTCCGAAAGAGCATTTTATCATGGAATCCATGTAAATCCCGGTGATAAGTTCTGTCCATCTTACAGAATGCAGATTTATCAGCAAAAAGAATCATCAAAGCGGGTTTCTTATGATGAGAGGTAACGCAACTCAGGTTGATTTTTTTACATTAAGGAGATTGCTGTCAATGTTACCATTGCTGACTTTGTTTTATGCTGTTATGATGAAGTTTATTGGATCGGGATGATTACTGAAGTGAACAAAGAATTTGAAGATGTTCACATCAACTTTTTATATCCCCCTATCCAGCCAGGTCATACAAATGGCCAGATAGAGATGACTTGTGCTGGGTGCCAATTATGAATATTTTATATGTGTTAAAACCACTGCTAATAGCTACTGGTAGACAGTATCATCTTGATGATAAAGATAACGATCACATCGTCAAGTTGATTAAGTTGAGAAGTGTAGTATGTTAATGTTACACTGTGATATATGTAGTGGTTTGGAGGTATAATAGGAGTAAAATATTAACAATATTAGATATTTGTTTGGGTTTTATAGCTAATAGGGGTGCACAATATGGACAAAGAAAGTGCTAAAAATCCAGAATTCTAAAATAATTCAAAAGTTTAAAATTTAAAGGTCACAACGTATTGCAAATTTTAGCCTTTTGATTAAAATGACTGTAAAATAAAAACTAAACAAAAGTCATCACCATTTTCAAATTATATTAGAGCTAAAAGTGTATACTATTTACATACCAAGTCTTATACCAATCCATTGTGCTTCTCATGGTAAACTTTGTCCTTGAATTAAGCCCCCATTTTTGAAAATTAAAAACCTGAAAAATTGGGTTCAAGTAAAAATTTCAACATTATGGCTAACCCGGGAGATTTTTAAGTGCCATTTCTGAACTCTTCACGTCTAATAATAGCCTGGTACAAACGTTTTAGAGCCATGGCATGTACAGGCTAAAATTATATCAAATTGTATAATCGCTAAAAATTCAAAATGGCCGCCGTTTTCACGAAAATAGGCCACTGAAAAATGGACCGAATTTGAGGAGCTATATCTCAAAAACCACAAAAGGTAAAAAACTCACATTTTGAGGGTGTTCTAGATACATGATTTGCAATACATGTGCCAAATGTCAGCAAATCTGAGATAGTGCACGGGTGTCATGCCCTTGTTAAATTGACATGGAAATGGAATAAATGCGAGTCTCGTAGAAAATCAAAGAAAGCAAAAGTGACAGCGCCCTCCTTATTCAAATATGAATCGGCAATTTCTGGAAAATTAAGTTCAACTTTGTCATAAGGCCAAAATTCACGTGTTCATAATGGACCAATTGTACACTGGGAGAATTTTAATCGACCAATGAAAGACTGCATGGAATCTTGATATCTCCACAATTTACTCACGGTATTGGACCAAACGTATGAAAAATGGTTTTAAACTGTCATCGTACGTGTGTTATACATAAAGAAAATACACACACGCATTGTTTTTTACAGTACTTCATGGTACCTACGATATGAGCCTATAAGTTAAGGTTTGCTTTCGCGGTTTTAAATAATTATCAATAAGCGCCACAAACCCTGTCTGCGTGTAGGAATTGAATGTGCAGAATTGTTTTACTGGTAGAATAATTTGGATTTTTCTCAAATAATTAAAAGTAGATGTTTTGATAATATAATTAACATGATGCTTTTTTTAGATTTTCACATCTCATTTATATGTAAATTCACGTTCAGTATTTCAGCAAGATTCAAAAACAATTTTTCCGATCAGATTACATCACCCACCTCAAGAGTTATGTTTACAAGCTCGTAGGATTTGTTTCTAAGCAATTGAAGTGATGTCATTTTGAACGTGACGATTCATTCAGCAATTCAATAAATGGGAGTAAAATCTCCGCTGCCATTCTAATTGACCAGTACATTTCAATTGTCTCGTGACTGAAATCAAACTGGAAGAGACTTTCTCAGAAGAAACAGGCTTAGTGAGATGAAGATTTATTATGATTGAGAATCAATTAATCATCGGAAGTCCTGCAAGCAAACGTGTCCGATACTGTTAGGATTCATTTTGGTTTAAAACATGGATGACTTATTAACTACTTCAAACGTTTATGTAGGGAATGCAACATCACGGACAGAAACTCTCTATCTGAATGATCTTCCTCTTTTAATCGTTCTTGTAATTCAGGGTATTCTAATTTGTGGAACACTGTTAGGTAATGGACTGACATTACTATCTTTCGCCACAACCAAAGATATACGCAAAAAAAATCCCAACATTTACATCTTTAATCTCGCAATAGCTGATTTTCTAGTGGGAGCCTTGATATGGCCTGCATACTATTCGAACAAGATTTTTCCTTCCTTTGATTTGGGCAATTTCTGCAACTTTTTACAGGTTCTTAACCTGTTGTTCATTTTTGTTTCCTTTTACACGTTATTACTGATATCTGCGGACAGATATTTACTAGTTAAAGATGCTTTGGAATATATGAGAAAGCAAAGTAAAGGCAAAGCAATACGTAATTGTATTGCTGTCTGGATTTTAGGTATGATTGCGTGTGGAATTTTCTTAGTAATCGAATACACTGGGCAAGCTTACACCAGCTCCAGTAGTTGCGTTGTTGTACACTTGTCATTTCTGAACTATTCGGTTTTGAAATATGCTACACTTCTGGAACCAGTAATTAGCGTGGGTTCAATTATAACAATAAATAGTGCAACTATTTGTCATCTCTATTTCAGGGATAGAAATAAAAGACATCTGTTTGCGACAAAACGGAGCATAAAACGAAAGGCAGATATAGTTACCGCAAATCAAAGAAAAATCGGAGACATTTTTTTGGTAAACATTAAGAAGTACCAGGTTTCTGATGATGATGTTACCGAGGGAGGACACACACATTCCTGTGAATGTTTGAACAGTAACAAGCAAGGAAATTTACAAGTAGACAATCAAGGATGTTTAAAAGACGAAGTTGTTGAAATACAAACTTCAGGAAACGCGGGTCAAGAGTCTTATAACAAATTACCAGGGAATTCTAGTAAGAACCCCTTACGCAAGGAAAATGAACATCCTCATTTTAAAATCAAATCAAAGATAAGCGACACGTGTTCTGGAGAAAACATGATCAAAAATAAGAAAAAGACGGAAGCTCTTAAGGTGAAAGGTCACGATTCCAAAGAAGGGTATCGCAAAGCAGCGCACAAACTTTTCGTCTTGGTTATTGTTTATCTTTTCTGTTGGATTCCTTGGTATGTATCTCTTGCTCTCCATGCGTTAGGATTGATAGAATTCAACGAACGAGTATACGAAATTACTTTAAACATTTTGTGGAGTGGCTCGTTTATCAATCCATTCCTGTATGCAGCGACAAGTATTCGGTATCGACGAGCTTTTCAAAGACTTCTCTCTTGTTGGTTCACGTTCTGTGTTAGAAACAACCTCAATCAACCTTAACCAAAGTGAGTGTCATACGACATCGGCATTATATTGACATAACATCGGCACGACATCGGCGTGGCATCGGCATGTCATCGGCATGAACAACAGGCTGGCAAGAGCAGAAAGAAATATATTTTAAAAGTCATGCAAAGTTGACAATGTTTTTCTTGGCTGTCTTCGAAGAAACCATACCATTTTCTTTTCTCGTGAGGGTCTTGAATAAGAAGCCATCAGCCTCATTTATCAATCCATTCATATAGGCAGCGACAAGTATTCAATAACGACGGGCTTTCTAAAGACTGCTCTCTTATTGGTTCACGTTTGGTGCTATTAAACAACCTTTTCAAACTGAGTGTCATATGACACCTGCGTGACATTGACATGACATCGGAATGAACTCGGCGTGACATTGGTATGAAAAACAGACTGGTAACAGCAGAAGGAAATATATATATCAAAAGTCATGAAGTTAACAATGTTTTCTTGGTTGTCTACAAAGAACCTCTGTCATTTCTTTACTCATGAGGGTCTTGATAAAAAAAAGCCACACAGATCGTTGCAAATTGAAGAACAAAAGATTACAAAAATAAAGAAAAACTAAAAACACATAGACACCAACTTTGTTCCAGAGTTAAATTTTATTTTGGCATTTATAAGCTAAAATGAGAAGGAGAATATAAGCCTTTTCACCGTCCATTTGCGGAAAACTAATTTGAATAAATTAAAATAACCAAAATTCACCTTTGGAACAATTTTGCACCTATTTTTAACAAACATTCAAAATACTTAATGTGCTATCATGGTGTATAGGATACCCTCCACATATTATATTATTCATTAGTCCAGCAGTGATTTGATTTGCTTCTTTAGAAAATCTCTGATAATCTAATACATCCCTGAATGGTCTGGAAAGTAAGTTAACATAGGGTACCGTAGACGGTGAATGTATGGATATCCTCCATGTTATTTGTATGGTCAGGTACCAGTCTGGATCGTACCCCCAATCGGAAGAACAGTTTATTTCTCCCAATCGGGATCCTTTACAGAAATAGCCCACAATGCATATATCCAAATTAAAAGTCTAACAAAGTTACCATGTTAATAAAATAAAAATTCCCAAACAAAATGTAAAAAAAAAAATCTTCAGAAAATCTTGTTAGAACGCGACTGCCTAATGGTAACACATAATTTGAAGTCACCACTTTTCTTCAAATTTCTCGAAAATTCCACGGTAAATTGTAAAAGCGCACGGTGAAAAGATAATTTATATGTTATTTTTCAAATCGTGAAGAAAAAATTGAACCCTTCGCCTGTTCGCAGTGGTTGAGTTCGCCGAGTTCGAAATGTGTCTGATTCTTATGTTATTCCTATACAAACTTTAAATTTGGATAGATACATTGTGAGGTACTTCTGTAAAGGATCCCCGATGGAGAAGACAAAAGTGTTCTCCCGATCGGAAATAAGTTCTTAAGGATATCAAAAATCATTAAAGTATTAAAATTTCTGCCATTTGTGCAAACAATAAGCATTTAAAGGGCTTTTTCAATTTCCAGGTTTTAATATGCACGTTTTATGCAAATTTTTGAAGCGTTAATGGGCATAATTTTCTTTTTTTGTATCTACGCCAATCAATTTATTAATATCTTATCTTATTCAGTTTAGCAAGCACAGCTTATTTCTGATATCAAAAATGCGTTACTACACAAATTATTTGGAAATACATTTTCGTTGTAACTGAAACTTTAGAAAGAATTGTAACTATTGACATCCAGATTTTGAATGGTCAGGCTGCCCTTTAACACACCATCATTAAAATATCTTAACTTTGTTTAACCATAATGTCTAAATATTAACTATTGTTTTTCATGAATATTTTTGTAGAGTTTTTCCTAATTAACCATAATTTCTCAATATTACCTAT
This sequence comes from Chiridota heheva, assembly GCA_020152595.1. NCBI lineage: Eukaryota > Metazoa > Echinodermata > Holothuroidea > Apodida > Chiridotidae > Chiridota > Chiridota heheva. The sequence goes on from JAIGNY010003303.1 coordinate 59,864, forward strand.
ACTTTTTTTAAAATATCTTTTAAATTTGTTTTCATAGTTTTTGTCTGATATTGAAAAAGATTAACTTTTTGTATACATGTTTGATACGTGTTAAAGTTTCTATAGCCAAGTTCGTCAATACGCGGTAAAACTTAATGAGACACGTAGTACATTAGGTAAACACGGCGGCATCCAATACATTAAAGGGGTAGCAATGCTGACGCTGCCAAGAGTTTAATATTGGGGGCAAAACTTTTCGGCTTTGGGTCAATGAACCCGCCTTTAAAGATCCTTGTTGGGTCCCGGCGGGGATCCTGGGGGTTTCGTCCCGGGATACCTTGCATTTTCCAAGTTTTAGATACCCCAAAAGACTCTGAATATGTGCATTACACCAGCATTTTAAATCTAGATTAAGATGCTTACGAACGATCTAGTATAGCAGCATATGATTCTGCAATGATACATACTACACCCCCCTTCCCAGGTCAAAACTGCCATTTTGGACCCAAAAATGACATCTCAGACATAGGGCTTTACGTGCCCCCATGCCCCCTCCACTTTCTGTGACGGCGCTACTGAGGGTATATTTCAGGGGTCCAGCAAGTTTATCATATATGAATAAGAACTTTCAACAGTTCAAAGAAACAAAATGGTAAAGAAAGCATTTAAATAGTTTATTCCTTTATGGAGATATTCAAGTTTAAATATTACCTTAACGGAATAAGATTTTTGAAAGCTTTTTGCACCATTTTGTTTCTTTTGCAGTCCGCTTTCATAAAAATAAACATGCTTGGCCACTTAACTAATCCTTTGATATATCTTAGAAACATGAAATTTATTCTTTTCAAAACCTCATTTTAAATAGCATGTGACTAAATTTGTTGGAGCTGTTAAGTAAAGTGTCATGTTCTGGTGATGCCTAAAAAATACATTAAATCGAACAAAAGTGCTTTCTGGAGTTGATTAAATCTATAGCAACTCGTTCATTTTCTGCGTTTATTCCTTAAAAGTCCAAAATATAAAATATGCCTGGATTCTTTAAAGCTTTTGAAGTTGTGTATTACAATCGTTTCCAAAACGAGTTAATAGAAGTGACATGCATATAATCTAAATTTACAAACCAATATAGATCGGAGATCATTCGCTCGGAAAAATCATCATTTAGAGTTGTGAATATTGCGGATTAATTGTTGCATGCAAGTAACCTGAAGATATTTACTTAACTTGCGATAAAGGAATATTAATTGCTTTTCTGTTTGTCAACCAATCGTTAGTTTGGTTTTTAGCAATCATTGATTTTGTATTTAAAAAGAAAAAAAGGCTCATGTCAGAAGAATTTGCATAAGGGTGTTTTATTACGCTTATTCACTTTTAAGGCTAACACTTTAAGAAGCTTCATGATCTATTTTGACGTGGGGATTATTGATTTTTAGAAGAAATGCGTATACATATGTTTCACGTTGGAAGAAATTAAAAAGCAGTTGTTACCAACACGAAAAGTTGGCGACACTTTTAGTTATCAAAAACAAAATAGCAAATACAAAAAAAACATTTTCAACTCCAAGAAGACAAAAATGAGTGATTTTCATTTACGAAATGGTTAAGTTTTGATATGAATGATGTCAAAACGTGTAGGCATACTAAGAGTATTATATTATTCCTTCGCTGATGATTGATGTTTTCGTACGCCGGGCATTGCTGATGGTGGTGCGCATACTCTGAAATGGTGAATACAATATCTTGCGCTCCCTCTCCTTCCTCTTAAGTTCAAAAAGAAACACAATGGTGGAGAAAGCGTTCAAAAATCTTATCCCGTTAAGAAGATAATCAAGTTTAAAGCGCTGTCTTATCTGTGTGGAAATTATGTGACAGGTGTAGTAAGTCTACTATGGAACGTTGCCGTTTACAACCTTACATTCGTATTAATTCTTTAATGTATCTTAAAGAAAGTTTATTTTATTTTTTTACTATCTAAGGCATTTTTAGGTGGTATATTATAAATACCCTTCCAAGATTCAGTTTTACTACTTTCCTGATATATCCCATGGTCTTAATCCACAAAATTGCAGGACAAAATATGATATAATACATAAAGACTTCTGAGGCTATGACATCACAACTAGTCTGATTTCAGTCGTTTCTACACAAATGATACCATTGCTTTAAACTTTGATATCTTCTTTTTGAATGTTTTTTCACTATTTTGTTTCTTTCGAAGTCCTCTTTCATACAAGATAGACTTATGACCCCTGAACTAACCCTTTAACTTCACATGGCAGTACGGTCCAACGGTGTATATAAAATTTTACTTTTAAGGAAATTATTCGAGGGAAGCTACCATACTCGTCCCTAACATATCACCGCCCATTAAATTATTGCGAAGCTGTCTTACGAGGTAAAACCCTAACCTTTTTCTCAAGGTGTTTCAACTTTGTTTCTTTAGTTGTAAAACAATAATCAAATGAAAAAAAAACCATGATTTGCTGAGGATTGTACAATGCCACTGAACCACTCACCAACCATAGATACAAATCTATTTAAAAGCAGAAAATATTCAACGTTCTATTTACTATGCTCTTCCCACCAGTAGCGTAGTCAGCGTCCAAAAAATAGGAGAAGGCAACTCGTGTGACTTTGATGTCAACGTCCAAAAAGGACCTTTTGACGTCATTTGTATTAGATTAGGGGTTCCGGTGTAAAAACAAATTTTGCCCCCCATCCTTCCCCCTTCTCCCCCAGTAATTTTCCCCGGTCCAAATTACCTAGGAAATGTGGGCCTCCAGACAATTAAGCCTTAGCTATCCAGTAAAATTGGTCCCCCTTCATAGTAAAAACAGTCCGCTAGGAAGTTTGGGCCCCCGGTCTTTCTTTCCTACTGATGAAATTTGGTCTCCCAGACCATAAAGCCGTAGCCATCCAGTAAGTTTGGTTCTCCGTCATAGAAAAAACAGTAAAACAGTACGCACTCATCAATACAGGATGTAATTTCATAGGCTACAACTTTGATGACCGACGATGATGCGAGGTGTTTTGAAAACAAACAAAAACCCATTTTCAAAACTTCAGTTTGAATTGTCTACATTTGCTCGAGGTGAGAAAAACAAAGAAAGTTATTTGAGAGTTGTGTCAGTATTGTTATACCTAAAAATCCAGATTTGATCTTATGAGAGTTTACCTAATTACGCAGCATGGGTTATCAGGTTATATTGTGATTACCCAGTCTTTAATGCTGACCTCTTTGCGTAAGGGTGTTGCCGAATTTTATCTATGGATTAATTTCTGTGAGAGAAAACAAAACAAAAAAACAGTACATTGTTTGTGGTCAAATTCTTCAGGTACAACGGCGCTGTATTCCAAACAAAAACATTATTAATTTTGGTTTTAGCTGATCACTTCAGTACACAAAATTAATTGAAGGAAGCACAGACACATTAGTAAATCACCTAATAAAATCAGTCCGGGGGGACCAAATTCACTAGACATTCCTTAGGAATTAAGGACTGGGGCCAATTTTACCGGGGAGGCAAAATTTACTATCACACTGGACCTACCTCCATACCCCATATAAAGATGTTTCAGAAGACATCATGTTGTGTACATCTCCTTTATTCCTCAACCGCCGTTTTTGGCCAATTTTGGTGGTTCAGTAAAACAAACAATTGAACAACATTGACCTTTAATGTCACTCATGCACAGTAAATATAAATATTGAGTGGATAAATTGTTTACAAAACCATTTAATCTCTGAACAATAAGTGCAGCTGGTATAAAAATGTGTTTTCATAGCAAGGAGGAAAAAGAGGGGATATCTGCATGATTTTGAAGCAGGTATACACGATATGATCATGAGGTCACATGACTTTGTTTACATCGCCATTTTGTAGGGAAGACTGCCGTCTGCTGTACACTTACATATGTTTGCATGTTGTTATATAAGATTACTTTTGTATGCCGTAGTATGCCGGTGTATCGGAGATTTTGTTCCCCAGAGATTTTGCCCAGACACTTTCTCCTATATAGGAGGAAGTGTCCCCACAGACAATTATTCCTAAGCGAATGCACCCAATAAAAGTATTTCTGCAGTTTTAATTTTTGGTACAGTTATGCGAGCATGTGGCACTAGCTACAGAGGGCAGTGCATATATGCCAGCCCCATTGAAGCTGTGTTAGCAGAGAAGGCGAGAAGTACTGTAATCAACACCGCAATTTCCCCACGGGCTCCAATGATAATGAATTACAAAAGTCACTTTATTTCAAAAATAATAAGTCATCGGCAAAATCCTATATGGTCCTAACACGAAAAGGTGAAATTGGGGGCGAATTTAAGACAACATGAAAAATGATTGACCTAACCTGACGTTACGGTACGTGTAGTGACAGTGGTAGGCTAGGCGGCCAAGATAAAAGTAATGAAAATGGGACTTTAGTTGGGCGTCAAAATTGGCAAGTTTATCAGTATGCCTTGTGAAATGTGAATGAGATATTTTGTAGCTTTAGAAATTTGTTTCACATGTTGACGCTGCCGTACACCTAACTTAAGTAGGCCTAACTTAGTACTCCCCGTAGGGTTTAGTACCGTCGGACTAATGCCAGCCGTGTTATGGCTGTCGTGAGTGATGGCTGGTCTTCCTCGTAAAGTACAGGATTCCCATTGTCAACCCGTACTGAGGGATGTGTATAACTAGGACTAACTTAAACTTTAAGTTAATAACACCTAGCTTATCCAAAATTCCACTTAACATGCTTAACCTCGTATAAAAAGTGTGTGACCTCACTCTTTCTGGTGTCACACGCCCAAAATTTTGAGACTTCAGTAAATCTGGTGTCGGTAAATCTTATATTTTAGACCCCCCTTCCTCTTCCGCCCCCATCTCAAGTAAAAAGAAACTACTAACGGACCTGCGCTACAGTATGTCGATCAGTATTTGGCTACTATGGAATTCTTGCCCATACTGTAATTAGGTGCACAAATTTTGGTCCCACAACTTCAGTGGCCAACATGTCAACTGAAATAGAAGGGAGGGGGAGGGGGGGATCTTAAATTTGGCCAAATCCATCAATATAATATTTAACTGAAAATTCAAATGAACCATGTGTAGAAGACAGAAGATGGCATTTTTTGTATTTGTAGATCTACTGAGTTCAAGTTATTATTAGTTTTGGACCAAACCTTTTACATTTTGCACCAAAAATCTTCCATTTTGGACAAAACATCTTTAATTTTAGCCCCAAAATCTTCTATATTGACTCCAAAATGTTTATTTTTGGATAAAACTTTTCAGGCTTTTAACAAAAATCTTCAACTTGGATAAAAATTTACAGGCTTTTACAAAAATCTTCAATTTTGGACCAAAACTTTCAAGTGTGGACCACAATCTACAACATAGAACCAAACATCTTTAGAGTTCTGATAATATCAGGGCCATGCACGTATATTCTCCACCCCACAATAATGTTCAAAGCAATACAATTTTGAAATAAAGTTTTAACTTAAGATGGGGTTTTATTACCCGTGCTAATTGTGGAATTTTCGTAAATTCTTTTTGAATATTTAGGAAGTTTCCTTCATTTTCAGGAAATTTTGAAAAATTTTCTGACATTCAGTCATTTTCAGAACATTTTCTTCAACCTCAGAGAAATTTTTATGAATTTTAAGGAAATTACGTCAATTTTCGAGAAATCTCCTTCACTTGTTCATTGTTTGTAAAAATTTTGTTAATTTTTGTGAGATCTTTAAGTTTCTTAACTTTCCAGGAAAATTTTTCACTTTTCAGGAATGCACTGTCAATTTTCAGGAACTGTTGCCAAAATTGGCTGTCATCAAAATAAAACATGACTGTCATCAAAATAAAACTTGACTGTCATCAAAATAAAGCATGCATGCAACAGTGCAACCAGGAAATATAAACTCCTTCCGTCGGTCCCTAACTTGCTACGCCTGTGCCTTCCCTAATCTGAAAGAGGCCCTCAATTGTAAATTATGAGTCTGATTTAAGTCAATTCTTCACTCGCATCTATCTGATTTACAGGGCGTAGCCAGAGGGTACAGGGTGAGGGATTGATCCCCTTTCAGAGGCCCTGCCTCCTGTCGCCTCCAAATAAAATGATAGAATATAGTGTAATTAATTTGCATATTTAATCTCCCCCTGCAAAATGTAACCCTGCCTCACTCTTGCCCCCCCCCCCTTCATGATCTTTCTGGCATAATATTAACAACTTCTTTCTCAACATAACATAAAATAACAAGATGGGCTAAGAAGGGTTTTAGTCACCCCATAAAAAGCCCAAACTAACCACCACCACAAGAACAAAAATACAGAAGAATAAAACAAAAGATGCCCAGACCTAGTAACAAACTTTTCAATGTTGACTTTGAAATAGTGAACAGAAGTGAAGCTAACTACCCAGATGGAAATACATCGGGGATGGAAGGCCTATTGGAGATGGTACTGTAGGGCAGCAGGCCTACTGTCGGTGAAAATAAGATGATATAATACGGATTGGGAAGATAGATAGCTGGAATGTGTAGGATGAGTGGGTAAGGTATTCATTTGCATTGGGCAGAGTACATCGGTGTGTTGGTGGATAGATTAGATCTGCTCTAGCCCACTCTCGACTCAGCGGTAAAATGAGTATCATCACTGATTGGGAGTTTAACAGCGATGGACTGGCGTCTTTTCCAAGGGGAGTCATGTGCTCTCATCTGCTAATGCCTAGAAAATCATGGATAAGAACCAGCTTGATGGGCCTAACTTCAAGGCCCAGTATGGATATAAACGTTATTGCCAGATAGATAGAAATAATTAGTGGGTAGGGATGATATAAATTAATGGCAATAGGGGATAGATGGCGAAGATTTCCAATCATAGGAAGATATTTATTAGAGATATTTATAAAGTAATTCACTTTGATATTATCTTAATTTTCATTTTATCATATGATAGACTGATAGAAGACCATTACAGAAACAAATTGGAGTAAAAACTAAATTGATACCTTATTCTTTTGTGGAATTATTACATTTTGAAGATTTCACTAGTGTGCTAAAAAGTGATCGCAGTGTGATGCCATAAGTACAGATCCAAAACAGTGTTTATGTATTTCTTTGAACATTAATTGTCCGTTTCTAAATTATTGGAAACATTTTAGGTTAATTAGTGGGATGGGGTATAACATGCCCCTTGGACTGTTGGAAGACCAGGATGAAGGTATATCACAAAGTGCACTTCTATTTCCTAATATTAATAACACATCGATTTGTATACTTTCTGCAAAAGGACTCAAAGCGCTAAACTTCTCTGTCCCTTTATCATTATAACTGTCCTTGAACTAGTCAGTTGAAATTTCTTTTTGACTTAATTCTTTTTCAACAGCTTCATGAATTCTTTAGACGCAGGAAGGGGTCACCACTAAATTCAAGATATGTCCAACTTTTCTGAAAATTCTGAATCTAAAATTCTTAATTTACTGATAATTTTTAGTTTTTAAAGATACATGGACAGGTAGAGGCAACATTAGCTGTAATAATTTCAAATCCACTAAAACATGAAGACAGCCAACAAATTTTAAAATCAGTTCAAGAATCGGCCATTTTACAGCTTTTGAAAATTTTGTGCAAAATGTAAATTTGTGTTACTCTTGTGATGTACAGTGTGAACAAGACAAAGCCTTTATTTTTTTTATCCATTCATTGTAAATCCATTGTTTTTGACCCTCTGCCATTTCTTTGTGAAAAGAGAAGACGATCTAATGAAGAGAATTTGACCTTTACCAGACCCCCAACCAAGGCCACTTTTAAATATGTTAGTTTGATGTAACACACTTGTTGAAAAAAAGTGGGTAGGTAAGAAGGAAAAACAATTGGGTGGGTAGGTGTGTAGGGAAAACAATTGGGTAGGTAGGTAAGTAGGGAAAACAGTTGGGTAGGTAGGTAAGTAAGGAAAACAATTGGGTGGGTAGGTAAGTAGGGAAAACAATTGTGTAGGTAGGTAAGTAGGAAAAACAATTGGGTAGGTAGGTAAGTAGGGAAAACAATTGGGTAGGTAGGTAAGTAGGAAAAACAATTGTGTAGGTAGGTAAGTAGGGAAAACAATTGGGTAGGTAGGTAAGTAGGGAAAACAATTTGTTAGCCAAATTCAAGTTTTTCATACCTAAATTTTAAATAAAACTAGAATGTCAGCACTCAGTTGAGTACATACTTCCCGCGTCTGGCGATTTCAACATGCCTAATATATATTAGAATTCATTCCACATACTGTACGCCCACCAAGTTTCGTCCAAAAAATGTTTTGATTTCATTCATACCACAAATACTTCAGTTGATTTTCTTTGAGTCCAGTAAAGTGCTTTCATATGTGTTCTGAGCTACCTGGTGAGGTAGTAGTGTATCTATTTATAGTCTTGAAATATCTCGGACAACTCAAAAGATATTTTGAGGTTGATAGTAAAATGTTGTAAAATGAACTTAGTAGCTTTGAGGGTACGAGCCTCGGGGTACAGAAGACACATAAACAAGAGAAGTACCGTTCACGAATCTATTGCAAACAAAAAACAGCTTCAATATTTTCAAAACAACAAAATCGGCTCTCCAGACCAACCAAACAGAATAAGGAAATTTCACAGTGCAGGAAGACGCCTTTTCTAGGTCACAGTCAAATGGCAAAAGCACAACAAAAGAACATTGACCACTCCATTCTTTAAAATTCAAACAATCCCCAAGGGACACGAAATGCAGTGTACCTAACTGAGTCTGGATGCATGGCAACCTGAAAGTAACCATGTGACAACTTCATTGAAGAAAAATATTTGGCTCCACCGAATGCTTCAAGAGTTTCATCGATTCTAGGAAGAGGGAAGGAATTCTTCACAGTAATACTGTTCAGCTGTCGATAATTGATGCAAAACCTGAGATAACCATTTTTTGTTTGGACGAGGACAGCAGGACTAGCGTAAGGGCTGAAAGACTTCTTAATAATGTTCTTCTCAAGCATATCTTGTAGAAGACTCTCCACTTCTGTCATCTGGTGTGGTGAGATTCTCCTGTAAGGCAATCGTATTGCTGTTTCACTGGAGACCTTTATTTTATGTTAAATGAGGTTACAGTAGCCAAGGTCAAAATCACCCTCAGAAAATGCTTCTCTGTACTGATCGACTAAACGTGCCACCTCCCTACGTTCATCCTTACTTAGCGGTCCCAAATTCAGTCCAACAGGCAATTCTATAGTACTTCCATCGTCCATTCTAACCATCTCACCTTTATCTGCTTTAACTTTAGTGTCAGCCTCGTCACTCAATGTGTCTCTCTTTACTTCCTCTGTTATGTCTGCCACTAGAACTTCTTGTACACCCACATGTAGGACTTTTCCTGCTGCCTGGACAAATATCTCCTGCTTCTTGTCAAGTCTCATGATACTGGTGAGCAGAGTACGCGGTTGTAATCTCACTTCCTCGTCACTGTAGTTGACGACTAGTAAGGTAAGACATGAAACTCCAGAGACACATCCCTCAACTATGTGAAGATAGGGATTGGCTTTCACTATTGCAGACTCTGCCAAAAAGATAGTCTTCTCTTTAGGGTCAAAATCTCCAGTCTCCAAAATACAGACCAACTTATTCACTGTTCTTGATGGGATTGACTCCACAGCAAGTCCAGATTTCACTATCCTCCTCAAGGGCACCTGCAGTCTGCTTACATTCTGGTACCATCAAACTTCTCATTGCAAGACAGAACTCCTCACTATGACCCTCAAAGCCACCTGTCGTGAAATGGCGAAGTGCATTGCATCCCAATAAGACTGGAAAATCCTTCTTCCGACCTACAGCCTGACCTTCAGTTGTAACAATCAGAAAACCAACATCCACCTCTTTCCCTTCTAGCTTCACGGTGGCTCGGATACATCCTTCTACCGGCACCTCCACTCCTCCTACACCTACAATCTTTATAATTGATTCCAACTCCCCAAGGGGTCCAATTGATGACTCTAGCTGATTATGAAATACATTAGATGGAATTACAAATGCCTCCATCCTGGTGTCCAGCACACAGCTTACTCTTGTCCCTGCCACCTCAGACATGATCGTAGGACTAGGGGAAAGCAATTCATCCAGTGCAACATGATCCATAGGCGCATCCTCACCATCTTCTGACCTTCTCATACCAATTCCACCAGCCGCCAATCTATAAACAGTTATATTTCCGGGCACAGTCGGAGGCTCCACTGTTATGCCCACAACAGCAGAGTTTCCTAGTTTCTCTGGTGCTGGGAACTAGGACGGGTCGAAGGACAATCGCTACGATAGTGTCCCTTCTGGTGGCACTTGAAGCAGGTCACTTCAAACATGGGCTTTTGTTGTCTCAGCCTGTTTTGAGCTGCCGTCAATTCTTCCACAGCTGTCCGCAATGCTGCCACCTCGTCAGCTATTGATCGCAGTGAGGTCATCTCGTCTCGCAGCTGTGTAACTTCTGCTGTGAGTCGGGCTTTTCCATCTGTAAGTTTAGTAATTTCATAATGCACTGGCAAGGCTGCCACCTCATCTACTACTGTCTCCCGTATACGGGCTCTGCGTGCCGGTATATCTGGCTCTTGAAAGAGAAGTAAAACCTCTTGTCTCATATCATCAAAAGTTTTGCTGGCAGTTGCTCAGTGGACCCGGCGTAGTTCCCGACGGACCCAAACTTCACGTACCGGACCGAACTGGTTCCAAAAAGCACTATCTCGCAACTGCTTTAGTGCCTCCGCATCTTCGGATGAGGAGGCAGCAGCCTTAAACTTTCCATAAAGCCTCTTCAATGCTCGGCTAAAGTCCGAGAGGGTTTCGTCTCCCTCCTGCATGCGACTGTGGAAGGCACTACTCAGAGACTGTACTGTCTCGGCCGTCCCAAAACACAGCTTTAGGGTTTGTTCCACTTTGTTCAACTTTTCCCTCTTTTCTTCTGGCATGCACAGCACCTGTTATTTCGCTGGTGTTACGAGATGCTCACTCAAGATTCGTGCCTTCTCTTTCTCTGCAAAGTTCTATGGTGACACAACCTCCCTGAACTCGTCCAGCCACTCTGACAGTGATAGATCTCCACTGCGCCTGGGACTACCCTAAAATTTACTAAGCTTACCTGGGGGAATTCCTTGCAAGCTCATGGCCCGCCTAAAAAACTGATTCATCATTTCAAGATTAACAGACGTTTCCTGCTCTGGATTAGACATCGTGGAAGGAGAGGATCACAGTGACAAAGAATTAAGTTCCCAAAATACTTATAACAAGGTAAATAATCTATAACACAGCTACACGGAGAATAACCTAGATAGAACAAGCTTAAACTCCAGTGGCTATGCTAACACCATAAGTTCCTTACGACTGTGAGAATTTTCTTAGAAGATTATCAATTGCGACTGATATGTGCTATTTTCTAATTATCCAATGACATAAGGATACACAAACTGTCAATCAATCCCTTAATTGGAAGCTGTTTCTTTTTCACCCAGGTAAGTGGTCTTCTGGCGCAGACGTCGTAGTTGTCTCACAGTAATCCCACTTCTGACACCAGTAAAATGAAGTAGCCTTGAGGGTACGAGCCTCGGGGTACAGAAGACACAGAAACAAGAGAAGTACCGTTCACGAATCTATTGCAAACAAAAACAGCTTCAATATTTCCAAAACAACGAAATCGGCTCTCCAGACCAACCAAATAGAATAAGGAAATTCCACAGTGCAGGAAGACGCCTTTTCTAGGTCACAGTCAAATGGCAACAGCACAACAAAAGAACATTGACCACTCCAATTACCACATACCCACGCTAGGACGAAGCACTTAGCGGGTGTACCTTACCTAAAGACTATGTATGATATCATACCTAGTGAAGTAATTTCCCTTCATGTAACATCAATAATAGTGGTAGCTGTGTAGAAAATAAGCAAAGATCACTAAAAAAAAAAGGTGGAATTTTCCCTAAACCTGATTCTTACTATAAGGGCTACATTAGCCAGCTGTTGATGAGGATAAACAAAGGGTCTGTTCACTGAAAGTAAGGAGGTAAATACGAGGGCAGCAACTCTTAATTGATAAAAGGTAGAAATTTCACTTCATTACAGTTGTAAATCTGAAACAAAGGAAAAGGTAAGCATGGTAAGTGCACCCTTTAAAGCTGGGGTAAATTTAAATCAACTGCTCTTTTAACCACATTACTAAAGCCCATTCTCTATGCTTCTCTTTGTCATCATAGCACCAAGAACCAACAGAAACCAGAACACTTCATCACTAATACAATGTAGATAACACACTTGGTACAAAGTATTTTAAAAAGTATCTGTGTATTTACTCGAAACAGAAATATAGCAGAAGACGACGACATGCTCTATTGTTGGATGCAGTTTCTAATTTGTTACACTGCTGGATGATTATGTTGTGAGAAGATGGATCATATTTTCCTGCTCAGACAGTCAGACTCCTAAACAAAATAAAAAGTTCATACACTCTAAAAGATTCCTAAATTTGTTGTGAACCCTTGCTTTGTGGTCTAGATCTGTTATTGGGTTTTATGGTTTACCATCAAAACTGGTTTCCAACTTTAAATGCTGGACATTGATTTTGTTGAGCTTTTGATCAATTTTTAATCTTATTAGACGAGAATATCAACAAGACATTGAATTGATTTGATATTGTGTTTTTGTTTATTCTGTTTATAAATACCATCACATAATAATGTTATCGTAGATCTGGAGAATGCTTGATATTATAACTATCAAAAAGCATACACCTGTACACCTCTGGTATTTAGACGTTACATTATGTTTTGTCAGTTACATTGATAATTTGGATATATTTAAGTTAAACACTTAAAAGTATCTAAACCCATTTTGTCAAAAACAAAATTATTCGAAGCAATTTGCGATATGAAAGGATTATATGGGCATATGACCACAAGACAGAACACAAGATGTTGGTATTTCCTTTTCATCATTATGCAAAGTGGAGAAGATAATTGAAAGGACCAAATTGAAACAGCTTGATAATTTCCTCTTCAAAAACCTGATCTACTTCAAGATATGTGGACATTGTAGAGATAACATTGGACATACCTCTTTCATTTCTTTTGCTTTGTTTTTTAACCTCTTGTTTAAACAGTTGAAAAAGATTACTTGATATAGAGCTTTAGGATCTTTTTTTACGAACTTAGCCACACCTACAATCAACAATTGGAACAAAATAAGAGATGAAAGGGAACATTTATGTAGCTGTCCATATACCTTTCAAGTTAATCAAATATGCGAGTAAAGTCATTATTGTAATCAAAAATAAGTTGTCATCTATTCTTTTATTTTTTATCCAGAAAATAGTATGAACTCATCATATTCTTTCTTTTATTTGCGACATGCCTGTAAGATTTAGTTTGAATACATACATTTTAATGTGATGTTAATTTATGATCAAAAACTTGAAAATTGGGTTTGTGATTGTTAAATATTTGTTAGTTGCATAATGTATCATGTAAAGGGTTCTTTTGATTACATTTTGTGAAAGAGAAGTTCGAAGTCAGACAGATGACCTATTTCATATTTGACTTCTGAAAGCAAACTCAACCATTGCAAATGTTGATAATTTTATGAAATGTGTACGTGTTGTATTAATATTAAGAAAAATTGCATTCACAAATGCAGTATTTAACCGTATTAAGTTTATTGCTTTAGTTTTTACTGAGATTTATTTTTTACTTATACAGTAGGTCTCTTTTAACATAATGAGCAATTTGTAATCATTAAACATTGGTTAAAGGATTAGTTCAGTGGTCAAGAAAGTTACTCTTATATGAAAGTGGACTTTATCAGAAACAAAATGGTGTAGAAATTACTTCCAAAGCTTATTCCATTAAGGAGATATTCTAGTTTAAAGTTATTCTTATCTGTATAGAAACGACTGGTGTAGTAAGTATACTATGAGGAAGATTGGCTTCCTTATCCTCACTTTCTTAACAAGTGTCAAATATTTTAATGAAAATTGATTTAACATTTGCACTATTTGAATTTTTATTTACAGGTGGTAAATTATAAAACCTTTTTCTACATTCTGTTTTAATACTTTCCTGGTATATACCATGGTTTTTAAATCACATAATTGCAGGGAAAATGTGATAGAATACATAAAGAATTTGAGAAATCTGACATAACAACTAGTTTGATTTCAGTCGTTTCTACACAAATAATACAGAACTTGAAACCTAGATATCTCCTTAGCAGAATATGATATTAGGATGCTCTCTTCATTTTGTTTCTTTTGAAGCCCTCTTTCATATTAGATTAACTTGCTCCACCGCTGAACTAATCCCAATGTCTTTTAAACTACAGCTTAAACGTGGAGAAGGGTCTTATTGAGGGTTTAAAGCAACTAACCATGAAAAATTAAGTTGGGTTTTGAGAATGATAAAATAGAAGGGGGTTCTTGGGTGAAAAAAAGACACCCATCCCCCAAACAATTAAAGAGGAAACTACCCTTTACTTTGACTCAATTGTACCTCTTGATGATTTGATTGTCAAAGTTTCACAAATAGCGTAAGGATTTGTTGAATGATTTAACTATAGAACACATATTAGTTTTATGACCAATATTGTGATAAGTTGGGGATGGGGTATATACCCCACTCCCACCCCATAGTTATTCCACTGCAACTAGCAGTTGGTAAATTATGCATTGACAGAGTTTTATACATGAAAAGATTGTAAGCATATTTAATAATGATTATGTTGAAACATGTTGTCCTTGATATTTTTCGTTAGAAATCAGAAGATGAGAAAAGTTTTTCTAATTGAAATGTTAAAGATGTTGATGTGCAAAAGGTTTGTATCCGTCATTTCTAAAAAGAGCACAAAGTTCCATAACAATCGTTGTTCATCATTAAACAATATGATGATTGGTGACATAAGAGGAAGGAGGGGGTGAATGGGGTACAGTGTATAGGGATGGGATTTACATGGAAGGGGACAATATATTGTATTAATGGCGAAAGACAGTTTCATATGAAAACTGGCAACCTGCAACTTTCAGTTTCAAATAATTACTTCACACTTTTTTCTTTATTACTTATAATAGATGCATCAACTAATGACCTTCATTCCCAATAGTGCAATTTGTTTTATGATGGATCTATGAAAGTGTGTGACATTGGCGTAGCCAGAGCCCCACTTTCCCCATCAATACCAAAAATAATAATATTTTTTTTTTTTTTTTAAACAATACAATAAGATAAGATAATACAAATATTACATGAACTTTGAAGGAGAAGCAACCAGGTAAGAACAGATCTCAAAAATGCACGACTTCGCAACGACTTATGAAAACTCCCCAGAAAATAATCATCTCCTTTCAAAGCTATATATACCTGCTGATACAACTTTACCTAAGTTGTCTTATACCGAAACCCGTCCCACCCTATATCTACGCACTACAGTTTGTTCGACTCCTTCAACCATTTTCTCTACTGGCATAAATCTCTCGGCTAGGCTACAATTTGACCATCGCTGTCTTTTTGTGAAGAAACCAAAATGTAAAGGTATAACCATATCAATTATGCCCTTTTTCCCAATACAAAGTGTTGCCCAACAAAATAGTCAAAACTTTTTCTATGGAACTAACCCACTATAACTGTATAATATAACTCAATGACTAAACTTGAAATTAAAATTTCGCAAAATTATATTATACCAAAGGGCTGTGTGGAAGTTTTTTGGTCCGGCGGACATATTCTTCTAGGATATTTAGTCCGGGGGAACATTTCCTCCTGGGGGACAAAATCTCATGTTACACCGGAATCTTGCTTTGCCGTTGGTTGCATAGGCGTGTTTAGAATCCACTGATTAAGGTTACTTGAAGTACTTGTATGGTATTTTTTTCTTCAAAACAACATTTTATATTAACAAATTATTTCATCTTTTTAGTTCATTTTAACCAGCGCTTGTGTTTATATGCCCAGCATGTGTTTTGCATACCCAGCGCGTGTTTTCATCACCAGCGCGTGTAGCGCGTGTTCTAGTAGGACCGAGTCTTTTTGCTTTATGTGTGATGTGACTGAGCTGTGTGAAGATTAGACGCATGAAATACTTAACGCGCAAAGCTCTTACCTGCAAAATGGCTCCCAGTTGAGTTAAGAGTCACGTGATGAAATGCCTCCATAGAGACTCCACTGCTTATGGCCTTTAAAATGGGTCCTCTCCATTCCCATAATGTGATAATTAAAAAAAGTATAAAACAAAATTTAAAAAAACGACTGGACTTATATATTTCGGGAATTTTTTGAATGTAAGAAGGGTTTGGTATATATTCCTCTATTAAACAGTGGACAAATTTGTGGAGATTTGGGGGAGGATAATTTAGAAAGTGGAAGACTGCAGGGATGCGGACACTGGCTGCTATGGGACAACAGTTATACATTTTGGGAATATATTGGAATGGGAAGTTGGGTATGGAGTGGTGGTCATGGGGGAGGTATTAAACGGGTGAATGTTTTGGGAAATGCATTGGGTTATTTCATTGGAATGCGATGATCCATAGATTTCTGTTGAACTGTTGAAAGAAAACAATTGCATTTTGGCCCGAAGAAAATCACAATAGCTGGCCTTTATCTTCTTCTTCCGATAAAGTAGAGTAGTATAAACGTATACTGTGAACTAAATGTGTTCTCGGTGCGAGGTAGAAGTGAATAGTTTATGGTGCAAGTAAAATGAAAGCCACCTAACGTCGAAGCTGGATGTCTGTTACAACCTTCTTGAAGCATTAAAGTGATGAGCTGTGTATAAGGAACTAGTGGTGTAGCTAGATTTTTTATTTTTCATTTTTTTATTAATTAATTAATTAATTAATCTATTTATTTATTCATTTATTTATTTATTTATTTATTTATTTATTTATTTATTGATTGATTGATTGATTGATTGATTTATTTGTTGATTTATTTATTTATTTATTTATTTATTAAATTATTATTATTATTAATATTATTATTAGTAGTAGTAGTATGATTATTATTATTATTATTGTTATTATTATTATTAATTTATTTATTTATTTATTTTTTAGATTATTATTATTATTATTATTATTATTATTATTATTATTATTATTATTATTATTATTATTATTATTATTATTATTATTATTATTATTATTATTATTATTATTATTATTATTATTATTATTATTATTATTATTATTATTATTATTATTATTATTATTATTATTATTATTATTATTATTATTATTATTATTATTATTATTATTATTATTATTATTATTATTATTATTATTATTATTATTATTATTATTATTATTATTATTATTATTATTATTATTATTATTATTATTATTATTATTATTATTATTATTATTATCATTAATATTATTATTATTATTATTATTTTTCGGGAGGAGGGGGGTAGGGGAGGCAAACCATCCCAAAATCTTCAATTGGAAATTTTAAGGGGGAAAGTCGGATGTTTTGAGAACTGGAAAAGTCGCATATTTTGAAAAATTGAGAATTTTGAGGAAACACTTTGAAAATCGGGAAATTAGATAAATAAGTAGAAAATTTGTTGACTCTTAACTGCTGAATAGGCTTAACTTAAAAATAATATGACAAAATCGGAAATTTTGTGATCCTTTTTTCCAAGACGGCTGGTATATAACTGAACTTTAAAAGACCGACCGGGAGGCAATTGCGCCGCTGCCTTTAGCTACGCCACTGTTCCGGATCCCCCCACCCCCTCCTCTTCCTTCTATGGATCCGCCCTTGCGAGGTAAGCCGTTCGCATAGCCTGGTGGTGTCTACATAGAAGAAAAAAACCATTGCAGTTAATGTAAATTTACTTAAATTGTTAAATAGGCCCAAGCCGCAAGTGATTAATTATGGTATTTTGTAGTAAAATTATTAACGACACGAATACCACCGACCTGCTCTATTTCTCAATGATAATTTCACTCCGATAAAGAATTAATTCATTTATCTGTTTTTTTAAGAGTGAGATTTTAATCTTTGTCGGAGTGAAGTTCACTTAGCGTAGAGTGGTAACTTACAACTACAGTCTTTTTGGAGTGAAATGTACTCCATTGCCTTGAGACATGAGTATAAGTACAAACAAGAATGCTCAATAACTGAGAAGATTTCTTTACCACTTTCTCCTTTTAGGGATGCCATAACATAATTGTGGAGGCAGTTTCCCTTTCGCGTATAAAGGGACATGAAGTAAACAAAATTAACCGTGAAGATGTAATTCTTTTAGGAACAGAAATAGAGCAGGTCGATGGTCCTCGTGTCTTCCACAGTTTTAATCCAAATACTCTGATACCCGTTCACAACTGGGGCTTGGGCCTATTTAAGTAAATTAATTTGTCGTGTTGGCAGCTTTATTTAATCTGGTAACTTATACTTCAAATTGATATTCTTGTAAATAAACAGATGTTATGTGCAGGGGGTGACGTCTTTCGTGATACTAATTTGTTTTTCTTAGCGTTGTGTGAAAAAGGGGAATTCTGAACTCGGCTGCTTTTGGGTAATAATGCAAATGTAGACAGCATACAACATTTCATGCCGTAGGTCAATGCATGGCAGACGTCAGGGTCAGGCAAGGCGTAACGTATTACTTTCCCTTGATTTAATTTCTTATTCCCGCCCCCTCAGGCCCTCTTTAAGCAATTCTCACTATTCTCCCATAAATTGAAGAACATTTCGCGAAAATGATGTAAATTGAAGACAATTTGAAAAAAAAAGTCTTCAAAATGAAGGGAATTTTCCGAAATTTAAAACAGATTTCCAGATAATGTGTGCGCCTCAATGTAACACTTTAGTACCTTCAATTTACCTTGATTTGTTTTCCTTTGACAAAAACTGGGGGCGGGAAGGAGGGGGAGAGGGCACGCGCACACAATGTACGAATTATAGTAGCGACGAGTGACACTGAGTATACGTACATTAAAATAGTACGCTCCCGCGTAGGCTATTGCGCAAACTATATAAAACACAAACAAGCGGGCATAGCATCGGTGGCACACGTATGTAATTGAATCACTAAGTAATGCCAATGAATAAGAATAATACTTAATTCAACGAATACTCTAATAACATAGGAAAATTGGAGAAAATACCGTTGTCCTGAAGTCAAACATGTATTATATACATAACATAACATAACATAACATAACATAACATAATATAACATAACATAATATAACATAACATAACATAACAAGATGACGGGCTAAGAAAGTGAATCACCCCATAAAAAGGCCAAACTAACACCACCACCACAAAAAAAAAAAAAAAAAAAAAAAAAGACGCCCAGAGTTAGTAAAGAACTTATCAATCAGTCAATGTTGACTTTAAAATTGTGAACAGAATTGGAGCTAACTACCCATTCGGGCAAACCATTCCATTCATTAACAACTCTTTGCGAAAAGCTAAAACGCCGAATATCTATCCGTGAGAACTCTTTGGTCAACTTCAAACTGTTATCACGTGTCACATGAAGATTAGCTGAAATATACAAGAAATTACAGGAAGTCAAAGCATCACTACCAGATTGGAATTTAAAAACCTGAATCATATCGCCACGTGTTTTTCTCAACTCAAGCGTGGTCAAACCAAGAATTCGCAACCTAGATTCATAAGAGAGATTCCTTACTTCGGGAATAAGTCTAGGGCTCTTCGCTGAAGCTGCTCCAAAATGAACTTATCCTTCTCATAAAAAGGGACTCCAAGCCTGAATATCATACACAACGTGAGGCCTGACTAACTGCTTATACAAATTAAGGACAACCAAAAATTTCTTCTAATCAAACCAAGCATCCTATTTGCCCTTGCAGCTGCTAAAGCACACTGTTTAGAAGGCTTCAGATCACTAGTTATTAATGACAACACCTAGATTCCTTTCTTGATCAACACAACCAAGATTTGAACCATTCATGCAATAATCAAAAGCCAAATTGCTCTGACCAAAATAAATAACTGCGCATTTATCAACATTGAATGACATTTGTCACGTTTGGGACCATGAAACTAACTTATCCAGATCAGTTTGCAACAGTGAAAAATCCGTAGCATCATCAACAATCCTGTATAGCTTAGAGTCATCAGCAAATTTACAAATCCTGAAGCCAATGGAAACTTCAATATCATTAATTAAGATTAGGAAAAGAAGCGGACCCAATACAGAACCCTGGGGAACACCACTTGTAACTTTCTTCCATAGAGATACTTCACCATTCTGTCATTAACAACAACTCTTTGTGACCTGTCAATTAACCAAGAGTTTATCCAACTGGCACACTTTCCCTCCACACCAAGCGCTCTTGTTTTCAAGATGAGCCTGCCTAACGGAGCCTTATCAAATGCTTTTGGTAAGTCTAAATAGATAACATCCACATTATGACCAGAATCAAATATTAGTAACATCATCAAGAAATTCCAGTAAATTAGAAGCACAAGACCTTTTAGGTAAGAACCCATGCTGAGACAAATTCAACAAACCATTGACTCGTAAATAATCTAGTACAACATCCTTAACAATAAACTCCATGACCTTGCACACAATGCTAGTAAGACTCACTGGCCTATAGTTACAGGGAAAACTGTGGTCACCTTTTTTAAAAATAGGAGTGACATTTGCAATTCTCCAATCACTAGGAACAACACCAACATCAAAGCACTTTGAAAAGATAATACCCATGGGAACAGAAAGAACATCAGAACGCTCACGTAAAACAGCAGGATGTACAATCTAAAACCGGGTGCTTTATTTGAAATCAGACCCTTCAACTTCTTAGACACAACATCAACTGAAAAATCAACATCTTTAATGGATACTGGAGAGTGCACACTAAGATAATCGACAACACCATCAGCAAGAGACTCCTTAGTAAAAAAACAGACACAAAGTAGTCATTCAAAACCTCAGCCATATCCTTACCACTATCATTACCCTGAAGGGGACCAACAACTTCCTCCTTGGTTTTTTGCTTCGAGCGAACATAAAAGTGAAATGACTTGGATTAATCTTAACCTCTTTGGACAAAGGTTTTTTTTTTTAAAGCACTTTGGTATCTCTTATCAAACCCTTAGAGAACTGTTCATGATCCTTATACCGAGCAAGCTCCGCAGGACACCCACTGTTTTTATAACAATGCCACAACTTCGTCTTTTTCCGAACATCCCGCAAAACCTCCCGAGACATCCACACTGGCCGATTACGCCTACATACTTTCTTTAATGGGACAAACCTATTTACACCCTCCAAATCTTTAATTCGGAAACAATCCCATGCTTTAGAAGGATCTAAGTCACATAGCAAATAAAATAAAATAATAATACACCTTAGGACATTTTGTAAACCTGACTTGGCATACCTTTACTATGGACTTTTTTGGAGGCCATGGCCGCTCCCCCCCCCCCCCCTCCCATAGCAAGTTATGTGTAAACTTAACTACCAATCAACGTATGATAATCTTTATCTCACAACCCTATAGCATACTACAGCAAGGTTTAACATCCCAAAAGCATCCAGTGCTGGACATTATATCAAGACGGCCACTGCCTTTGATAACCAGTTGTGAACTCACTGGTTGCAGACCCATTATGAAATCTAACTTGAGCATCACTTTTTTGGGAGATCGTCTCCAAATTTCGCCGACTGGTCTCCAATGTTGGTAGGCTACCAATTAGTACGTTAAAAGAAGCCCTGTCTCCCCCCCCCCCTACCCCTTCCCCTTCACCCCACCTCTACTACCGGTTTGATTTTTAAACACTCAAAACGCGATAAGCATTCGACTTATCGAGAATTCTCTGCGATATGAACCCAGTAAACACAATAATGTTTTTAAAACATCATGAAAATATTTCTTTAAAATGTTTTTATAATATCATTTTGTGGTGTCATAAAATGTTTTTATAACATTATTTTCAAAAATCGCTTTGTAAAAACATAAAAGTAATATAATAAAAACATTTTTTGCATAACATTATTTTTTTTAATGTTGTAATAATGTTTTTATGACACCACATTTTGATATTATTAAAACATAACACAAAATGTTATAAAAACGTTTTGTGTTTTCTGGGAAGTAATCTGAGCCTGCAATTTCCAGTTGTTTTTTTTAAATTTATTTTTATTTTTTAGGACGAAAAATTCAGAATTTTCATAACATCTGATATGTCCGGGTAAATTGTCAGTACTAACGCGCTACAGTAAGTGTTAAGGCCTTTTTGTTTGGCAAATTCAGTCTGACAGCTGAATCACTGCATGCAGAGTGATCGTCTGTGACGCTCAATAATTTTCATCGGAGCCTATTTTCTGACCATAGTGATATTTGTTACCAAAAAAATGAGTCAGGTAGTTGTAATATTTTTATCAAACCTTAGGCTACACATTTGTTTCAACGTTTTATTATTTTTATACTTAATTTTAAATACGCGAAAATTAGGCTTAACTCAGAATTTGGCTACCCTTTGAAAGAGTTTCAACGTTTTATTATTTTCAGTTTTGGCTTTGATTTGATTTAGGGATTTGGCCAATCGGCTAGTTAGCGTTTTGAACGTTTTGTATGCTGATATTGTGTGATTTCTGTTGTTTTACGCGAAAATCAGCTTGATTTAGTTTTGATTTACCTTAGGATACCTTGGCAATGGTAGGATTTATCAGAATTTGCTTCATTATTTCCAAGTTCTAGGGCTTAGTTTAGCCAATCAGTTGTCGACCTAAGGGCTCTGACACAAGTAAAATCAATTTGACACTGTTCGTCTCTCAAAGAACTAATTTTCATCAAGGAGCCTATTTTCTGACCATAGTGAGTACCTGAATCAGGTGTTATCATTTTATACTTAATTTTAAATGAATTCTGCTGAAACAACTTAACTTTAAATTAGCCATCAAATTTTCTAGCAAATGGGTTAATTTTTTGGCTGAAACATTTTTGAACAAAGAATAAAGTTTCAACGTTTTATTATTTTCGCCAATCGGTATAGCGTTGAACTTGTAGCATATGAGTTACGCGAAAATCAGCTTGTAGTTTTGATTTACCTTAGGATACCTCAGAATTTGCTTCTATTTCCAAGTTCTAGGGCTTATTAGCCCTAAGGGCTCTGCTAAAATCAATTTGACACTGTTCGTCTCTCAAAATAGCACAGTACCTACTGTTTCTAATAATCATGCTTGATACAGTTTTGGCTTTGATCCTCCTAGCCTTAAACTTCATAGAACTCTCGTTCCGCTCCTGCTTCGTCATTTTCTCTGACTCTAAATTGGTTCTCACAGGCATCCTATTGCTCTGGTCTAATTGTCTTATCTTACAAAACTTAAACAAGATGTACTGTCTTAGGGATTTTTTTTCTGGATTCCTAGCCACATTGGTATCCTTAGTAATGAAAGGGCCACATCATGCTTCCCACTACAACCATGTTTAATTCTCCTCTTCCACCCCCTCTCTCTACTTTGTTTTTGTTTCAACCATGCACCTCCTCTCTCAATCACAGTGTCCTGACTTTTTGTCTTGAATTTCTCTCATTCTCCCCCTGTTTCCTTTCCTTTCTACTTCTAGAATGATCTGACCTCTCAGGCACAATTTGACCCTCGTTGTCGTGGTGCCGTTAAGCCCTCATCAAACAAACAATTTAACAACGCCTTGCCCAATCGAATTGCCTCTATCCCTATTCCGCACTCTGATTTATGCCTCAACATTGCCAACTACATCAAGATAACTTGGCAAAACTTGTGAAATCTTGAGACTAGCAGCAAACTTCACTCCATCAAAGTCGGAGCACATAGAAAAGATATTGTTATCACCCGTATTCATCTTGGTCATTCCTTTTTCTCCCACTCCTACCTCTAATCAGGCTATCCTAAACCTTTCTGCCTCACCTGCAATACTGAACTTTCAACCAATCATATCATTTTAATCTGTCTGTTAATCTCAAATTTTAGATCTACTGTAATCTATCCCAGTGTTCACAAGAAGGTTTAATTTTTGGGGGGAATTTCCCACTGATTTGTTTTTTTTTGTTGGGGTAGAGAAAAAGGGGAACTTGAGAAACTAAAATCTTCCAACATTCAAAGTTATCTTTGACATTACTTATTGCTAAGCAATTCCTTCACTAACATTTCTTGCTGAAATCTAAAAAGTAACTATCATGGGTTAAGACAGGTTCATAGTTTATACATGTGTCATGCAAAAGTGAAAGAAAAGTTAAATAAATATGTAAAACTAAAGGCAAGTACTGCTTGAGTGTCTTTCTATTGTTGATCGATAAGAATAAATTTACATTTCAAAAATAACACTAATCTGGAAAGATAAATTAGACCTGTTCTTTAGTCAGTTGCAGCAGAGGCATTCCTCCTCATTTTTTTCCTTTTGTTGTGTCTTTTTATTCTTCATCAGTCAAAGAAACTTGAAACTGATAGTTGTTTAGTAAAGTTCAACCCATACTATGCCATACACCACATGCTCTACATATACAATAATTCTCCTCTTCCACCCCCTCTCTACTTTGTTTTTGTTTCACCCATGTACCTCCTCTCTCGATCACAGCTTTCTGACTTTTGCTCTTTAATTTCTCTTATTCTCCCCCTGTATCCTTTCCTTCCTACCTCTAGAATGATTTGACCTCTCAGGCACAATTTGACCCTCGTTGTTGTGGTGCTGTTAAGACCTCATCAAACAAACGACATGATCCCGTTACTATTACATGTTGTATTTCATCACGTTCTTCGCATATTTCAGAACATCAACGGCAGCGTGAACATCAGACACGCAAAGTGAGAGACCTGTACTGGGTCTGTTTTTTTGTTCTTTTTTCCTACTGACATCAAAGTTTTCCAGTGTAGGGTGTCGAAACACATTTTAAATTTCTTTTTTCCCTTTTTGCAACATTTTAGTGCATCTTATGATTAAATTTAGGCCTCAACGATCATGGTCTAAACTGTAGCATTACAACACTTAAGTATGAAGTAGTTGCGCAAAAAATATTGTACCGTATTTTAGATTTGGGTCGTTCAGTTTTCTTTGTGGGGATTTTCCCCATTACAATTTTTTTTTGGGAAAGGGGGGATTTAATTTTTTGCGGGAATCCTGTAATCCCGCATCCTAATGTGAAAACTGCTCTCTTTCCCATCAGACCACCGTCTCTCCATCTCCAGCTACATCAACAAAACCTGGCAAAACTCCTGGAATTACGAAACCAGTAATAAACCTCACACCATCAAACCTTAAGTCTGGACCAACACCTCTCTGCACTAGTCGCAACCGCAAGGAAGACATTGTTGTCAACCGCATCCGCCTCGGCCACTCCTCTCTTACTTACTCCCATCTCCTATCCGGCTCCCTTGCCCCATCATCCACAACCTCTCCCGTGCCGACAACATTCACATTACCCACCTTAGAATAGGTCACACCCACCTCACTCACTCCCACCTCCTTATTGGCTCCCCCCACCCATCTGCAACAATTGCCATTGCACCCTCACAGTCCACCTTATCCTCCTTGCTCGCCCCCTGTACAACGTTCCCAGAGCTTCCCTCGCTCCCCACAACTCAAAAGCAGAGCTTTTCCAGAAAAATCCTGTGGATAAAATTATGTCATTCCTTCATCATGCTTCCCTCTACAACCATATTTAGTCCTCCTCTCCCACTCCCCCTCTCTCTCTCTTTTTTTTTTTCTTCACCCATACACTTCCTCTCTCGATTTCAGCTTTCTGGCTTTTAGTTCCCATGTTTCTCTCAATTTCCCTCTGTTTTTTTTTTTCCCTACCTCTGGAATAATCCAACCTCTCAGACACAATTTCACCCTCGCTGTCGTGGTGCCGTTAAACCCTCATCAAACAAACAAACCTTTACAGACGTTTTGTTGCCTTTTATTGTGCTGATCATAAAACGCAATTAGTCTCTTTTTCTTGCTGTCTTACAGGTGGTAGTTCAAGCAGTATGACTGCACACAATTTTGAAGCTCCCTCTAAACAGATCAAACTGATTGGAGATTTGGGCAGATGGACAAAATCACAGGTGAGAATGACACAGTTGTCTGTATGGCTCATAGCTAGGATATCATCCAGAGGAGGAACAGGGAAATGAGGGAACTAAAATTTCCTTTATGCAAAAGGGCAGATAGAATCTTCATGGGGGCACAGATCTTACCACTGTTGTTACCAATAGGTTCTTGTTTTTAATCTTCTTTTATGCAGAGGATTAGGACTACATATAATGGAACCCCACCCCCTTCTTTTTATGCTTGCTATGAACCTCTTTGCCTCTACATTTATCTATAGAGCTAGCAAGCTCCATGATTCATCTTACAGATGGCTTAAGTTTTTCTTTGACTGTGTTACAATATCTTAAATGATGAGCTTGGAAATGTATTGTTTTTAACACAAGGTTATAAATTTATACTTGATTTTTTCACTTTTTACCTTTTAAATTGTTTTACCTCATTGAGTTTTAAGACTTACTATATTGAATTTTGGCTCATGCAAGATATTTTAATAAAAGTAAATTAATGTAATTTTTGGGTTATTTTTAGTGTCATGTTTCACACTCAGTAAGCACAGTTTTTCCCTCGAGACTTTTCCGTCATTACCAATCTGCCCGTCATTAATGAATATACATCAGGTAAATACTTTCGGCTAACCAGCAAACCACTATGATATATGATCCATTCCTTGATTGAAAAAAAAGTATTTTTCCAAGTCAGACTTAAATTTGTATTAAGATGATGAAAGGCAATTGAACTTCGATTGAATTCCTTATCTTAAAATATATTAGTTAAAGTAACAATACTTATTCTTTGTATCAAACTATTATATTTAAATATATGGACGAGTAGTTTGAGCCAAATTTGACTTAAGCTTTACTGGACGAAAATATGCTATAAAACGTGAAAATGATAATCATTTTCATCAAAATTGGTGGAAAATTGACCAATTTTTATCATTTTTGTTTTTTAGTACTTGCTGTAATAAATAATGCAAATTTTATGTACATTTTGTGACATCACAACTATAAGCCCTATTAATTTCCTGATGTCAACTTATTATTTTTAAATCTCCACTGAATGGGAGCAGTTGAATATGACAAAAAAGTTTTGAATTTGATCTCCATCATATGTCCTAGCTCAGTCCAAGTATAGCATGAGAAACTGGTCAAGTTTTATTATTTTTAGTCACAGAAATTTAAAGAATTGCATTTAAAAGCTCTTACCTACCAGGCATGACTTCAGAGATTTCAGTTATTTTCCAAGCTAATTTCACCTATTTTATGCATAAATGACAATACTTAGCTATTTTGATGAGAAAATTGATCAATTTCAGCTACTTTTATAAATCATCACTCACATGTCTGACCTACAAACAATCAATATCTTCCCAATAAAGACATGTCACATTACTTCAAAGGACTGGGAACTGCCTTATTTCTCTTATATTGACACCAAATCAGCACCACTGGACAATCAAAAACTTACTCAAAATTTCACAGGTTGAGCTTCTGCATCAGTGATGCTCTGGTTAATGAATTAGTTCACTGGTCAGTGACAGGAGAACAGAGTTGTAAAGTACATACTGTACTGTTTAGTTCCGTTCAGGAAGTAACCTTAACCTTAAATCTCTCTGTGCCCTGCAGTACACAAGGCCATGATGCTCGCTCTCCAACCTTCACGATCCTCTGCAGCTCTCCGTACCTCTGACCAACTTCTCCACCCATATCTATCCCTCTCTTTTGTCACCGTCCTCCTTCATGTTATCTTTGGTCTTCCAACTTTCCTCTTTTCCTCTGGTACCCACTCCAATGCTACTCTTGCGTGACTCATCACCTCTTGCCTCATTATGTGCCCGATCCAATTCCATCTACGTATCCTTAATTCATCACTAATTATATTCACCCCTATTAATTCCACAATCCTCTCATTGCTCACCAATTCTGTCAAGGTATTCTTAATATTCATCTTAAACATTTGAACTGAAATGCATCTAGCCTTTGTTCTTCTGTCTTTGTCACTTTCCACACTTTGCTTCCATATAGTAATACTGACCGCACTTATGATTTGAACAGTATTATCTTGGTTTGTCCGCCAATTGCACCATTTGTCCATACTTTCTGCGGGGTCCTGAATGTGTATTTTGCCTTTCCTAGTCTATTTTTGATATCTTCTGTTCCATCTCCTTCTTTACTGACCTTGGCTCCTAAATATACAAATCCTCAACGTCTTCCACCTCCTCGTCTTCAATCTTCACCACCGTTTCTACCCTGGTGTTCATTCTCATGTGCTTACATTTCCTCACATTCATCTTCTTACCCATCTTTCTTGCCTCTCTTTCATCCTCTCTGTCTTCCTTTGGATGTGGTCATGTCTACAATCTTGGACAAAACTGTTGGGACACTTAACAGAAAGTTTGCATGTTATTTCAATTTTTCATGTACAGCTATTTTTCAGGTAACTTCCCCCCCCCCCCCCAGCCCTTGATATTCCATTCAATGTTGTCAAAATATTCCACTAGGAAATACAGAGACATGAAACACAATTATCAACATTTTTCACCCATTTGTCCGAATGAGTTTTGTCGAAGATTGTCTGAAAAACTTGTGTGACAAACACAAGCGTTTTTTGGGTGAAGATTTGAAGGGCTTTGTTCGTGTCCGTCAATAAGGGAGGAGGGGGGGACAATGTGAAACTTTGGCAACTGGAAGTTAATATAAAAGCTGCATTATTTCAGTGAACCAGCGCCACCCAACAATTTACATGAAAATAGAGTAAAGATCACTATACTTAATGAGATTTTCTATAATCTGTGGTAAATCGTTTGACAACAATTTTTATCTTCAGAAGAAGTTCCTTTTAAATTTGTGTATGGACTTTATACGATTATTTTCACTTTGTCAATTCCTAGTCACTACAACTTCAACACGGGAAACGTATCAATTCACTTCACTTTCTTCCAATAAAAGGCAAAAGTATCGACCACAAATTTGGTCGATTTGGCGCACGTTTATTTTAAACATGAGAAAATTGATCAATTTCAGCTACTTTTATAAATCATCACTCACATGTCTGACCTACAAACAATCAATATCTTCCTAATAAAAACATGTCACATTACTTCAAAGGACTGGGCACTGCCAACTTTCTCTTATATTGACACCAAATCAGCACCACTGGACAATCAAAAACTTACTCAAAATTTCACAGGTTGAGCTTCTGTATCAGTGATGCTTTGGTCAATGAATTAGTTCACTGGTCAGTGACAGGAGAACAGAGTTGTAAAGTACATACTGTACTGTTTAGTTCTGTTCAGGAAGTAACCTTAACCTTAAATCTTTCTGTGCCCTGCAGCACACAAGGCCATGATGCTCGCTCTCCAACCTTCTTGATCCTCTGCAGCTCTTCATACCTCTGACCAACTTCTCCACCCATATCCATCCCTCTCTTTTGTCACCGTCCTCCTCCATGTTATCTTTTGTCTTCCAACTTTCCTCTTTTCCTCTGGTGCCCACTCCAATGCTACTCTTGCATGACTCATCACCTCTTGCATGACTCATCACCTCTTGCCTCATCACATGCCTGATCCAATTCCATCTACATCTCCTTAATTCATCACTAATTCTACTAACCCTTGTTAATTCCATGATCCCCCTATTGCTCACCAATTCTGTCCAAGGTATTCTTATATTCGTCTTAAACATTCGAGCTGAAATGTATCTAGCCTTTGTTCTTCTGTCTTTGTCACTTTCCACACTTTGCTTCCATAATGATAATGTCCGCATTTATGATTTGAACAGTATTATCTTGGTTTGTCTGCCAATTGCACCATTTGTCCATACTCTCCCCAGGTTCCTGAATGCATATCTTGCCTTTCCTAGTCTATTTTTGATATTTTCTCTTCCACCTCATTCTTTACTGACCTTGGCTCCTAAATATACAAAATCCTCAACATCTTCCACCTCCTCGTCTCCAATCTTCACCGCCGTCTCTACCCTGGTGTTCATTCGCATGTGCTTACATTTTCTCACATTCATCTTCATGCTATCCAATCCTTCTCTGTCTTCCACCTCCTCCTCTTCAATCTAGAAATCTCTTTCATCCAATCCTTCTGTCTTCCATCCTCTCTCCTCCTCGTCTCCAATCTTCACCGCCATCTCTACCCTGGTGTTCATTCGCATGTGCTTACATTTTCTCACATTCATCTTCATGCCAATCCTTCCTGAAATCTCTTTCATCCTCTCTGTCTTCGTCTTCCTTTGGATGTGGTCATGTCTACAATCTTGGACAAAACTCTTGGACACTTAACAGAAAGTTTGCATGTTATTTCAAATTTTCATGTACAGCTATTTTTCAGGTAAACCCCCCCTCCTTTTTTGATCCCCCATTCAATGTTGTCAAAATATTTCACTAGGAAAGGAAAACAATTATCAACATTTTTTACCCATTTGTCCCAACGAGTTTTGTCCAAGATTTTCTGAAAAAATTGTGTGACAAACACAAGCATTTTTTGCTGAAGATTTGAAGGGCTTTGTTAATGTCCGTCAATGGGGAAAGGGGGGACAATGTGAAACTTTGGCAACTGGAAGTTAATATAAAAGGTGCATTATTTCAGTGAACCAGTGCCACCCAACAATTTAAATGAAAATAGAGTAAAGATCACTATACTTAATATGATTTTCTATAATCTGTGGTAAATAGTTTGACATTAATTTTTATCTTTAGATGAAATTCCTTTTCAATTTGTGCATGGACTTTATACGATTATTTTCACTTTGTCAATTCCTGGTCACTACAACTTCAACACGGAAATATCAATTCACTTTACTTTCTTCCAATAAAAGGCAAAAGTATCGACCACAAATTTGGTCGATTTGGCGCACATCTATTTTAAACATGGAATCTAACAGTTTTATTTAATATACAAAATTGTATCGTATTCTTTTATTTCATCAAATTTACTGAATGTTTACTTTTTCATCAATATCTTGGCTACACCTTATTCTTGTGTGGTATTTTCCATAATATTATTAGAAAAGCAATATGAGCATGTCGAAAAAAATTGAAATGCTTTCCACCTAATTGCCATCATATCTGTTTCACATCTCATCCACTTTTCTCCTTCACACCCCCCACCCCCATCCCCTCCACATCCCCAACCCTCTATCTGCCATTATTTCGTTTGTAATCCAAAATGCACAGAACAATGCAGTGGTAAAGAATAAAGCACTCAGACATTCTGAAAAATGGGTGGCAAATACAAGCATTTTTTTTTTGGCTGAAATAAAGAAACAAGCACATATTTCCTACATGTATCTACTTAAGATAGCTCAGTCCAAAAGAAGTTATTTCTGTTAATGTATTATCTTGAATTCTTGAAACAATTGAATGGCTGTTTTTTTGACAAATACCATGACTTCCCAACATAAAACTATTTTTTCATTGACATTTATGATATTTTTACTCAATGACATTTCTCAGACAATCTTGGACAAAACTGTTGGGACACTTAACAGAAAGGTTGCATGTTATTTCAAATTTTTGTGTACAGTTTTTTTTCAGGTAACCCCCTCCCCTATTCAATGTTGTCAAAATATTTCATTAGGAAATACAGAGACATGGAAAGCAATTATCAACATTTTTCACCCATTTATTAACAGTGAACAGGGGAACAGGGGTGTCCCAATGATTTTGTCCAAGATTGTAGCTGAGAGCAAAGCAATATTGTCCGCGAAGTCTAAATCTTCGAGTAGCGAAGTTAATCTCCATCTGATGCCTGTCCTTTCACCTACTACCCCTCCCGTTCAGGAAGTACTGGGTTTTAAAGATGTCATATGTGGGTTTGAAATTACTGGTTTAGATATTCTGTGGAGTGATGATGTACACATTTCTTTTACAAAGTGATAAATTAGCAAACTCATAAAATTCTTTCAGCAATTAACGTCTCTGAGTTACGATATAAGCTACACCCACCATAGCAGTGCAGTAACTAGGTGGGGCAAACAAACCTCAAATCCACAATTGTGTATGTTTATTGTATTGACATTTAGATATTTATGTGGCCTGCTGCAAGTTTTGATCCATTCATGAAATTTCCCTGGATCTTTAGAGATTTTAGCAAAAGAAATAAACAAAATTCAGCTTGGTAACATTTTTGGGTAACGGGAATCGGATTAACAAAGCCCGTAGCGGGCTCGTAGGCGCAATTTTTGTTCACCATCTTATCATCACTCGGTATGTATGTGCAAAAATTTGTTTTGTGTAGTATATTGTATTGACTGCATAGCCCGCGCTGCTAGCTAGCTATACTGTACCAGTACAGTGTAGGCTGTTTACCCCACTTAGTTATGCACATTTTGTTGCTAGGCAAATTCATGCGGTGATTGGTTGAAAAAGCTGCCAATCATCTAATTCAGATAGGTTAATTGAAAACAGTTAAGTGTAAATTTCATTACTTGGTAATCTGATTGCTTCATTATCAATTTTAACTGCTATCCTGTGTTTACATAAACTTTTCTTCTCATTTGTTTTGTTGCTTTTTCACATATTACAAAACTTGATTCATCTTCTATTTTAAGGCCTTCAGTGATTACATGGGATTTGTGACCTTACTGAGTGAATCAGTGAAAGGTAAACAGTACTCTGATGTCCAGGAGGTGCCAGAGGTAGGTGCATTATTATTTGTAGTAAATTTATTTTGTTTCACTCAAAAACAAAATGCATGTTTAATTATGTAAAATATATAATTACTTATGTAAGTATTGTATGGCAAGCTTGCAGTTGATGTGTGAAGATCTGGAGGCCCAGATATTGGTTTAAAGATGTGTGCAGTAGTGATTGGAGAAGTATTGACTTGGACTTTGGAAGGTGAGAATGTAGAAACAGGTTCAGTTGGGAAAGATTAAATGCAGCAGGGATTAAAAAGGTGAAGGTCCAGGCTTTATCTAGACTTACACAAAGACATTATCAATTTGTTGAGTTGGTTGCAGTTTCCAGCTTGATCCCTCTAGAGGGCTGGGATGGGAAGGGGATGATCACCGTGTTTGTACGCTTGTCTTTTGGAGAGTGGTAATGTATTATCACATTTGTCCTCACAGACGTGGAAGGTATTGCTTGCTTCTTTTTCTTCTTCTTATTGTGTGAATGTACAGTATGCTGCGCATTCTGGTGCTGGAATTTTACAGATTGTTCTGTGAGGTGGTTGCAGCTTCCAGCTTGATTCCCTGTAGAGGGCTGGGATGGGTAGTCTTTTCGAATAGTGGATAGAGAACCAGGTGGGATGTCAGTGTCCTACCATCGGGAGTGCAGCTTAACGTCCCCTCTGAAGGACGGCAAACGCCATTCAACTATTGCCACTTCTCTCAACAGCTGAATAAGAGTAGGAATTGCAAACGGCGTACTTCCGCTTTGACGTTCAGCATATCTGTCTGCATAGCTTTGGAAAAATGGGTTAGAACTGATTGAGGCTTGAACCTCCAGCATCTCAGTTGTGCGCTCTGCCAACTGAGCTACCCACTCCTCTTTTCCCTAAAGTTGCTTCTACTTAGTTTCAGAGATTAAATGATGCCTCGTAGTTATTAATTAAAAAATTCACTCATCTTAGACCTCATGAAGGCATGATTTCTGTATTTACTTCAAGTTATACCTTACCTTCCATGCTATTAATATGCAATCTGGTCACATGTGCATGATTTCTGTATTTATTTTCATAGATTTGTGCAAAGTTGGTAGCGATGTTGGAGACATTGGAGAAGTATGCAGATGAAATTCCACCAATTGAACAGCCTCAGCGTTTTGGAAATAAAGCGTTTAAAACATGGCAAAGCAGATTAAGTGACGTAAGTACAAATGATATTTGTTTCAAAGGATTCTGACTCATTTTGCTAAGAATTTCTTTTTATTTACCTCATTTGTGAAATTAATTTCAAATATGACTGATCTTTTTAAATTTTTCAGATTGGTACAATACCTTACAAGGTTATATAATTTCAACAAATAGTTTCTGATATTTTCTTGTAACATATATTAAAGGATTATACCTGTGGTCAATGCATTCCATTTGATGTGGGACAATTACATGTAAAGAATCAATAATGGTATTTGTGACATCTCATCTTTATTTTTTCAAACGTCTTTGTATTTTATTGTATTTATTTCTGGGACTGTGGTTTAAAAACTATTGAAGATGTAAGAAAAGTAGTAAAACAGAATCTAGTAAACTAAGTATAATTTACCAGCTGAAGAAATTTTGAAGAAGAAAAAATTAATTGGGAAAAGTAGATTTAATTTATTTTCTTTAAAATTTGATAACAATTATTGAAGAAAGTGATGATCAGGGTACCAAGCTTCTACGGTAGACTTTCCACACTAGTCATTGCTACACAAATAAGACATTTAATTTAAAATTTTAAGTTTAATTAAAGATTAATCTTGAAGTGGAGTGTTTCTATACCATGTTTAATGCAGGGGCAAAAGACTGGCCCGAGTAGAATGACTCAACGTTAAACTCCACATCATCCAGCCCACCATTCAGATCAAACCCACCATCAACAACCTCTCTCGTATCGACAACGTTTATATTACCCATCTTAGAATAGGTCACACCCACCTCACTCACTCCCACCTCCTTATTGGCTCCCCCCAACCCCTCTGCAACAATTGCCATTGCACTCTCATAGTCCATCACATTCTCCTTGCTTTCCCCCTGTACAACCTTCCCAGAGCTTCCCTTGCTTCCCACAACTCGATTGCCGACTTCTTCCAGAAAAACCCTCCGGATCAAATTATTTCCTTCCTTCATCATGCTTCCCTCTACAACCATATTTAGTCCTCCTCTCTCACCCTCCTCTCTCTACTTTGTTTTTTTTTCACCCATGCACCTCCTCTCTTGATCCCAGTTTTCTGACTTTTAATTCTTATATTTCTCTTATTCTCCCCCTGTTTTCTTTCCTTCCTTCCTTTGGAATTATTCAACCTCTCAGGCACAATTTTACCCTCATTGTTGTGGTGCAGTTAAGCCCTCATCAAACAAACAAAAAACAAACAACTGTAGGAGGATCATTTGTGAGTGCAAAGTCTTTTAAACGTGCATTAGATATGCATATAAACATGATGCCAAAAAATGTATCTTCTTATAAAATTTCCATGATAGATTGTTTAAAATGCATAAAAACAAATTTATTATAAATTTTTAAAAACAGCTTTATTAAAAAATTCACCTGTTGTGAAAATAAACTAAACCAAATACTCGGGCCGTGCATTATGGGAATTTAATGCACGGGTCATGACAATGCAAATACTCCGTAGAAATTTTTTAAACTTAAATATATTTTTGACGCAATAAGATATTGAATTAGTTCCTTCACCATGTTGTTTCTTTCATATAAGATAAACTTGCTTGACCACTGAACTAATGCTTTAAACTTTGACTTCTTGTAGGATTAAGACATCATAGTTTTCAACACTTTTCTTTCTTAAATGCATATGTTTGGCCTTCGGAATATTACTTTATAGATAGACATGACTCTCTGTAGTATGAATGATTTAGTAGACATTTAAAAGAGACATCAAGTCTGGCTTTCTCTTCATTTGATATGATAGAAATGATTAATAGTCATCTGAAAAACTTTCACATCGTAGAAAACATTTTAACATATATTTTCTAATTTATTGGTGAGCATGCGAAGCATAATGCGAACCTACACGAACCTATGTAATGGCGATTTCGTCCATCTGGCCATCCACAGTTTTGCCTGAGATTTCCTCAGAAATGTTAGTTTTTTGAGAATTCCTAGAAATTGTTCAAGTTTCTTCAGAGTTCCTCAGAAAAAGTTGAAAAGTTTCTTCAGATATCCTCATGGAAGGCTGGAATTTTCTTACTAAATGTTAAAGTTTTTCAGAGATTCTTAAGACAGGTTGAAGATTAGTTTCCTTAAAAAGTCTACAAAACATTTGATATTTCCTTCGAAGATAGCTGTAAGATGATATAATTTTCCCAAAATTCTTCAGAGATCCTCATGTGTCTCTCATAACACTGGAGGTTTAAAACCCTTAAACCCTCTTCAAAATATTTGTGCACCAACGGCTGTATCAGGCATGATTATTAAACTTAAACTCATTATTGTGGTCATTTGCATAAAGCTGCTACAGTATTTGAACTGTCAAGACTTTTTTACTTAGTATGCTCAGTCAGGGAGTGTGACAAGATGTGACTGCATATGGATATAGGGAGGGATGTCATATGGGACATGGATTGGGGCCATGCGGGACATAGGATAGAATATATACCATGTTGTATGCACCAAGGGCTATATCAGGCATGATTATTTGACTGCCTTTTTTTTTTCTTATTCAACAGGTCATTTGTATATAAGTTATTATATGTACTGACAGACTTTCATACATAGTGTGCTCAATCAGGGACTGATAGCTAGGACGAGACTTTGTATGGAGCCTATGCCATCTGGGACATGGGGTTGGATGCCATGTGGAACAGGGTGGGATGCCATGTGGGATATATGGTGGAATGCCATGCAGGACATAAGGTGGAATGCTGTGGGATGGGATGTCATGTGGGACATTGGATGTCATGTGGGACATGGGGTGGGATACCATGTGGGACATGGGGTGGGATGCCACGAATAATACAGAGTGTGACATAGGTTGGGATGTTATGTGTGACATAGGGGAGGAGGCTATGTGGGACATGGGATAGGAAGCCATGGGGACATGGGATGTGATGCCATGTGAGACATAAAGTAGGATGGGAAAATGTGGAACATATGGTGGGATGCCACATGGGACATCAGGTGGGAAGTCACTGATGCGGGAATATAAGGTGGGGGGACATACAGAGGGATGCCATGTGGGACACGGAGATATGCCATGTGGGACATAGGGAGGGATGCAATGTGGGACATATGGTTGGATTAATGTCAAACATAGGATGGGATCCATGTGGGACATAAGGTGGAATGTCATGTGGGTCATAGGGTGGGATGCCATGTTGGACATGGTGGAATGCCATGTGGGACATACTCTATGGTAGAATGCCATGTGGGAGATGGTGGAATGCTATGTGGGACATGGGATGGGATGGGATGTCATGTGAGACATGGGGTAGGATGTAATTTGGGACATGGGATGGGATCCATGTGGGACATAGGGTGGGATGCCATGAGGGTCATAGCATGGGATGCCATATGTGGACATATGATGGAATGCCATGAGGGTCATAGGATGGATGCCATATGTGGACATATGATGGAATGCCATGTGGGACATATGGTGGAATGCCATGTGGAACATATGGTGGAATGCCATGTAGGAGATATGGTGGAATGCCATGTGGGACAAGGGATGGACTGTCATGCAGGACATGGGGTGGGATGCCATGTGGGACATGCGATGCCATGTGGGACTTAGTGTGAGATACCATTTATATAATTGGCTGGGTCATATGATATGGGTATCAATTTGCATGGGCATGCGAACCATGATGGTATTTACCTTTCTAGTTAAAACATTAATTCGTTCAACATAAACTTACATGGAAGCGGCTAATTTGTTCATACGCTCTCTAAAAAATGATGTTGAACACCAAGTACAGATTAGGGTATTAATGTGTTTTCTTTAAATCTATTGAATTTTTCCTTTCCATGGGTCTATTAATTTTTATTTGTATATCATATTAATGATTCAAACCTTTAGAACTTTATGTCAAAGCATTCTGGAAAGAAAATTTGAAAGAGAATATTAGAGACTTACATTATGTGTGCTAACAAACTACCTACATTTACCCTTTTTTTGCACCCCGGAACTTTCTCTCTCAATCCCAGCTTCCTGGCTATTAGTCCCCATACTTCTCTCAGACTCCTCTTATTTTATTTTATTCCTACCTCTGGAATGATCTAACCTCTCAGGCACAAATTGACCCTCTCTGTCATGGTGCTATTAAGCCTTCATCAAACAAACAAACAAATATCATTAGCATGATTTCAACAGAATTAGTCAAATGGCAGCATCCATGTTACAACTTCAAACTTGGATAACTTTGGAATGGAATAAGATTTTAAGATGGGGTGCTTGGTAGTTGGTTTATTTTTGATTCTTTATCATATATCAAGCTAAAATATTTGACTTTATGTCTCCCTTAACCATTCACAGCATTGATTAGGTCTCAGTTCTCTATTTTTGTCTCTTTTCAGAATGCAGATCAATTAATTCAAGAGGTCTTACCTTCATCTTTATCCCTTGCATCTGTTGAACTTAAAGGTTATTTAATTGAAGGATTTGGGAACAACATTAGGATAGACTATGGAACAGGACATGAGATGAACTATGCTGTATTTCTTTGCTGTTTATTTAAATTGCGAGTTTTAACAGAGACGGATGCAGAGGCTGTTGCACTTATTGTTTTTAGAAAGTAAGTCATTAATTATATTTCCTGTTTTATTGGCCTTTGGCTCTATTTATTTCTTTTATATCTATTTGAAGATACAGTAGCCTTAAATCAGGTTGAAATGTCATCAATCCTTTCCAAAAACGTGAACGATTGTGATTTGTTGAACCTTGAAGAATGTTGCTGAAGACTTTTTAGCTTTTCAGACCCTGGGACTTTATAACTCCATATTTAAGTGAAATGTGATATAGAAGATATAATTTCAAAAATATTATGGGGGGAGGGGTTATAAGTATATTTATCCCCTTCACAACAAAACGTTACCCCTCCCCGGTGAAAGTCCTCTATGATTAAGGTGGATGAAGATGCTGTTTTTGTTGTTTGAATAACCCTTGTAAATTGTTATTAACCTTGGCTGCATATGTCTTTCACATCTAACCATTTAAGGTAACCTTAACCAGGTTTGAAAAATCTTACAGTTCTTTCCATAAACACAAAAGATTTGGTACTTTTTTTCTGGTAAAGCCAACATGGCCTGCGCCTTTTGGCAATCTTCTTGATAACTGGGTTTTAGGAGGTAAATTTTATTAGCTTTTAGCCATACCTTTCACATCTAATCATTTGTAGGTAACCTTTAGGTAAAAATATCTTTTTGAATTCTTCCCATAAACATGAAAGAATGAGTGCATTTCTTCCTGCAGGTGTTTTGAAGCCAACATTGGTTGTTTCCTGTTGCAATAAACTTGACAAGAGGGTATCAGAAGCTCAATTTTTATTAGCCTTTGATTGCATCTATTTCTTTTATATCTAACTATTTGGAGGAATCCAGGGTTGAAAAATCTTGCAGTCCTTCCCACGAAAGTGAAAGATTGGGATTTGTTAAACCATGAGAATGAGAATTTTCAGATATTTTAAAGTGCAATGTGATTTATAATAGTTTAATTTTAAGGATATTATTGTGGGGGTGGGGGTCATAAGTATATTTGTCCCCTCCAACAAACCCATGCCCATCTCCTCTCAAAAGTCCTGTATGATCGAATTTGATTTTTTTCTCCATATGATAGCATTTGCACTTCTAATGCATATTCTCAATTACTCAAATTTCTCATTTTACCTCTTCCTCACCCTCTCGTTCTCATCCTTCTCTGCTTACAGGGGTCCAAATTCCCTCTGTTCCGAGAACAGTGCTTTTTAAGCAGGAACAGTGATTTTTCAAATGTCACTGTTCTGTGGAACAGTGTTTTTTTCTCAATCATATAGCATCAACATCTTGAAATATATTGTTTTCTGCTCATGAAACATGTTCTAAGAGTAATGTTCCTCTTAATTTTCTTTTTTAAGGTATGAAAAACCTTCTTTTTCTGCAATTGCCGCACAATTCGATAGTGTTGTGTAGGATCCCGGTAGACACACAAGTCCTGGTTTCCTGATCCCGGTGTTGTGCAATCCCAACAACATAAGGATTTGTAACTACAACTGGGAATTCCGGGAGTGCTTAAAACTCTTGAAAAAACTTATCTTTCCCAGTTTTTTAAAAGAAAAATTAAGTCAATAAATGTTAAAAAATCATGTTTTTATCTTTTCTTAATATTTCATAAGTAAATTTTAGTATTTGGCAAGCACACAAATTAGTTATCACTTGGTTATTCAGAAATAATTTTAACTCACGATGTATTTACTAGTTCTAATACTAGGTCCTAGGCCTAAGTTCAATGATTCACACAGCATGAAATACCTTTTAGAATGTTTTAAAAATACCTCCAGTCTATAGACATTGGTAAAAATGGAGTTCCATCTTCATTTTGTTACTGCAAAATTGCCTAGAAAATGGCTGAAAGGGCTGTGAAG
This sequence comes from Chiridota heheva, assembly GCA_020152595.1. Lineage (NCBI taxonomy): Eukaryota > Metazoa > Echinodermata > Holothuroidea > Apodida > Chiridotidae > Chiridota > Chiridota heheva. Next base: position 100,078 of record JAIGNY010003303.1, read on the forward strand.
AACCGTAAATAAGTTTTAAAATTTATGCGATTGATTAAACATGGCGAAATTTGCAAGCTCTGAACATGTGCACATGAATGGTCAAGGCCTTAATAATGCAATGTATGTACACAATGTATGTGATGTACACTGTATATTTAGTACACTGTGCAGTGGGACCAGTCGTTAGGGTGAGAGCAGTATGTTGGCCTTGTACGGCCAAAAACATGCGTGATTGAAATAAGTTTCTTTGAGAAAAACTTTTTTGTGACAGGTTGCCAGATTGCAAAATAATGGACTGACTTGTGCATAACATAATTTGCATAGCCCAGGTCTGCAGTGCTAGTGCAGGTGGGGAATCCCAATTTCTTTCAATGTATATGGATTACTAGTTTTATCCTCGCGTGATAGGAAATTCAAAATTGTTGAGTTTGAGTGAGATACGTGCAAGATGGGATTTTCAAAGGTTTGTTCTTTTAACTTTGTGCGTGAACCCAATTGTTTTTGGTTTTTGACAAAATGTTATTTCCCACCATGGTTTAATCAAATTGACCATTTCACTCGTATAACGTCGAATCTCTCACTCACATCCCCGATACTGTATTTTCATGTGAACGCAAGTATCATGGGTTCCGTTACGTATTTACTGCATATACAGTATACATATAATTTGTGTTACAGTCTCACTTGGTTTAAGAGTTTTGATATGTGAGCAGCAGCCTTCTGACTATTATTTATTTGTGTCTCTTTATACAAGTTTATCTTATGACAAAAATGGTGTATATTAAGTCTAATTTAAAACAAGGAATTTGCTGTTTTTATTTATGAAAATGTTGGAACAGTGAAATTTGATCTGGAACAGTGTTTTTTTAAGAAAGCACTACAGTGGTTTAGAATTTAAAATTTGACCCCTGGCTTATTATTCCTTCCTCCTCTCTCATCCCTCCCTTTTCCTATATCAAAAATTCATTCACCTCTCTTTATCCTCTCACCATGAATTTTCAATACCCTCATGGCATGTGACTCTGACTGTCGCAATGCCGTTAGACCTCAACAATCAAATAAATCTAATGCATAATATTGTATTTAATTTTATCAATGATTGTTTTTTTAATTGATAATTTTTTTTGACCTCCAGGTATCTAAATTTAGTAAGAAAACTTCAGATCCAGTACAGAATGGAGCCTGCAGGCAGCCAGGGTGCATGGGGGCTTGATGACTTTCAGTTTTTACCGTTCATTTGGGGAAGTTCTCAACTAATCGGTGAGACTATAATTTTAACAATGTTAGCATAATGGATATGACTGATAAAAGGTTAGATAACCTAAATCCCATCAAGCCTTAAGAGCTTATAGAGCCAGTGCTTATACCTGGTTTCCATGGTGCTAAGCAGATAAGAGTACTTGTCTTCCCTGGAGAGGACACCAGTCCATCACAGGTTAACTCCTCAGTCAAAACTGGTACTCATTTCTCAGCTGAGTGAACTGCAACAAATAGGATAAAGTGTCTTGCTCAAGGACACAGCACAGCGCCCTGGTTGAGATTTCCATCCGGAAGCTTTTGAGTGGGAGACTGATGCCCTAACCACTAGGCATTATTCACTTGGTTGGTGCCATGTCACATCCGGGAGATGACGTCATTTGCTGGAGTGAAAACAAACCTTTGCGCAATTGCGCGATACACGTGGGCAAGTCCGTATGTGTTTACTGTGTGCAGTATGTAAGGCATGTAAAGAAACACAGCTGATCACTTTGTTTTTACTCCAATGCGGGGTGAATGGGCGCGGTTGCTTTGCAGTCTGATGACCTCAGGTCACATTTCCAACCAAGTGAATAATGAGGAACTCAACAATATTTAGCAGGGAGGAAGTGCTCATGGTGGTAGGGGTATGCATTCTACAGAATGCTAAAATTATAGTTTTAAATGTTATTCCTTCTTAAAATGAAAAGTATTCATGATTAACTGATCTTGTCATTTCCATGAAATTCAAGAAATAATAGAATGTAATTCTTGAGTATTGTTTTTTTAAAACATATCTTTATACATCTCCATCACATTATACTCTGGTTAAGTTGTGGGAGAAACTGATTCTCACTCTTTCCAACCAAAGCATTTTCCGTTGCAGATCTTTTGAAGCTACAGATTCTCATGCTAGCGTTCCAGGTTTTCCCAATTATTACTAAATAAAATCTCTGTAGGCATCTTGATGTGGTTACTCCTATGGCAGTCTAGGAGGGGGCCTATAATGGGAACCCAAATGTTCTTAAAAATAGGAACATTTTGCTACATGGAAGCCGCCATTTTGTGATATTTTCCATGATCCTTTGCTACCTTTTGCTAAAGCCTCATGCAATGCTACATTTCAAATTTGAAATACGTCTAGGAATAATATCCTTGCTAGGGAAACTTAAAACTCATGAAAATACCTTCATTACTGCCATGGCTTAAATTTTTCCACTCCCATTTAATATATTTACCACCGTTTTTGAAATATTAGAAATAACAGACAATAGAGCTGGATTTTTAGGCGCAAAACAACCATTTTGAAAATTAAAATGTTTTTCAACATATTGTTTTTTTAATATTATGTAGTATATAAATTAGAAACTGACATTTTATCGTAACATCTGAACAATATGGCTGCATGACTTGTGTACATATTCTTGTGTGTAATACATCTTCTTATTAATAGGCATGTTCCCAGACTGTATGGAGGTCTGTCGGGTGTTATAAACCTTACACAAACAAACTGATGAATAGTTTTGTGGCTTAAAAACCATTAGATATGTCAGGAAAGTATTCAGACAGATGAAAATAAAAGTAACTATAATTTACCCATAATTTACCCCTTTAAGAAATTCTGAAGAAAAAGTATAATTTAAAATTTAATAACAAATGTTAAGAAAGTGAGGATGAGGGCGCCAACTTTCTACTGTAAAGTTTCTTTACCAGTCATTTTAAGTTGAATGTTTTCTTTGGTGCAAGTAGTTCCTTCCCCACCCATTTTGTTTCTTTTAAAGGAGCACTAGACCGAAAAGTGAGGACTTATTATTAGGGGGGGTCCCAAAAAAAATTAAATGCTTATCTAGCACGCAACGTTATAGAAATTTTCTGGTTAGTATGAATATTCAAGTGACCTTTGGCCTAGCGTTGTCTGTGGGCTATGGAGGCATGAAGTTTATCGATCTGTTGTGGATGATATATCTGTGAAATTCTCAAAAAAGGGCGCCCTCTTATTTTGGTCCAGTGCTTTTTATTGTCCTCTTCATATAAGATGGATTTGCATAACCACTGAACTAATCTTTTGAAATGAAAGTATCTGATGTTAACTGATCTTGCCATGTCTGTAGAACTCCATGAAATGCTAGAATGTAACATAAGCATTTTCTTGCATCTACAAATTATGACATTGCACAGTATATTACAAGCATGGGCAGGATTTGCCTACTGAAATGGGAGGGGGAGTGGGGGCACAACCACAAAATCATGGTAAGATGCAAAAAATACTATACAAAAGATACAAATTCTAAAAAAAGTGGGCGAGGGGCGGGGAAAGTGCCCCCCTTTTCCCCCTTCAAATCCTGCCTATGACTGACTGCAGGGTGTCTTTTAACACACTGGTGAATTCTTTGAAATATAATAACTCCTAAATGAAATAAGATATCAACATTATTTTTTCACCAATGTGTTTATCTAATAAATCTATTAAGAATATATATACAAATATATATATATATATATATATATATATATATATATATATATATATATATATATATATATATATATATATATATATATATATATATATATATATATATATATATATATATATATATATATATATATATATATATATATATATATATATATACATACATATATATATATATACATACATACATACATACATACATACATACATACATACATACATACATACATACATACACATACACACATACATACATACATCATACATACATACATATATATGAAAATGAAATTTCATGGGAATATTCATTCCAAAAATTCACATTTTGTGATATTCTTTACCAATTTTTGGTCCAACATGTGCTCCATTTTGTGGTTACTATCGTAGAGATACTGTAGTACTTGTTTGAAAAATTCCTGATTTGTTTTTTGCTAACTCCACAATTTATAATCTCCTTTAAAGATAACAAAGAGGACATGAAGCCTCAAGTTTTTGCAGATGCACCTAAAGCAGCTCTGTTGAAAGAAGAGTACATGTTCATGGGTTGTATTGCATACATTAATGAGGTAAGGTGAATTTTCATGCTAATAAAGCTTTCATGTATATCGTCATCATAGTCGTGGTTGACTCTTTGTGACTCTTGTAATGATGGAGTTGCACCTTCCCCTATCCAGAGTTGATCGGTAGGGACATGCCGGTCAACTCTCTTTTACCATCAGTCCAACAGTGTTTTTGTCTCTTATGTTTACGTCTACCTTCTAAATGACTCTAGACAAGAATCTTATCAAGGTTGTCTCCTACTCTTGAAACATAACCAAAATATTGGATGGCAGAAGCTTCTTATGGAAATATTTTTACTGGATAGGAGATTTATGTACATGAAATCAGTTGAATTCTTCAATCATTGGTTTCACAATTCGGATATGATTCAGGGATATGAATATTCATGAAATAGTTTATATTTGACTTTTCTATAGGTGCATCTGAAGAAAAGTTTTGGTGATTTAAATAAAGAAGCCTATAAGTCAATTACAAAGATTACAATAAGCATTGAAGAAACTATTCAATGTTCTAATATTCAGTCGAATAGCATTAGGAATTTCTTGGCCCTTACCCCTCTAACCCGACACCCTCAATTTTCTTAAAATCAAGGGTAATCCACACCATTCAACTCGAGAGAGACTTCACAATTCATTGACTAGCAACAAGCTATTGTAACACCATACCCAACACAGGTGGTAATCTATACGTAATTCCAACTGACAACATCTTCATAGCCTATTCACACTTCATTTGTTAGGAACCAGCTAACCCAACCATTCATCTGGGGCTCAAGCCACATAACTACTGTGCAGTGAAGCAAATTAGATTAGTCCTTGGCTGAGCCTAAATAGAAATATACATTATATGCTTGGGAGGACTTTGTGCAAAGCCCATTAATGATTGATGGACCATTCCTCATAAGGATGGTTATTTCCTCATGGCTTACTAATTGCCAAAACAAATTTATTAAATTTAATTGTCCACTTGACTATTTACTCAGGTGCAGCTGACTTTAACTTTTCAACATTATTTGATGTGAATAATGTTCTTGAAGTGATCAGTGGCTAAATTTTAAGAACAAAAGTTCAGAATCAACCAACTCATGAATTTTGCATGTATAAGGGTGTTTCAGCTGACGTCACAAGGTCACATAACATTGTTTACTTCGACATTTTGTTGGACAATACCACTGTCGTCTGCTGTACACTTGATTAGCCTTACATACATATGTTTTTATATAAGATTATTTTTGTAAATCTTGCTGTGCCGTTTGTTGCACCAGGGAGTTGGAATAGACTAAATAGATGTGTGCGTGGGAATAAAAAGACATTTTCTCGATTTCCATCTGATCCTGATTGATGTTCGGAGTGGGTTTCTGCTGTACAATGCAACGGCTTTAACCTACGTTCACACTAGGATTTGCAGCGAGCACTTTCAGATATGTAGGCTTTGTCTGAGTATAACAAACAATCAGCTGGTGTTAATGTTATCGTATACCCGGTGAAAATATAAAACTTTATGGAAATTATGAAGTTAAATCAGAAATGAACAAAAAATTGCAAGTAAAATTCGCTGAAGTGGTACTGGTATGTTAGCATGTAGTATGTTTGTTGTACGTGTGATGTGACTGAGCTGTGTGAAGACGCTTGAAATGCAACGATGCTGCTGCCCTGCAAAATGGAGTCCAGTTGAGTTAGAGTCATGTGATGAAATCCCTTTATTCATAACTACTGGATTTTTGACAAAGCAGATTCAAGTTGGGAAGAAAATCAAACAAATTAAAGACACTTATACTCAAAATTTCATGCTAAATCTGCTATACAATATTCTTTATTTATGCCATAAATACTTTCAAGACAGGGGAAAACAATATGGTGGGAAGGTTGAGCAAAATCTAGATTTTTTAGGCCCTCAAGAATTAAAATTGCAATGTGTTTTATGGGCCCCAAACTGTGGAGTGCCAATTTCGTCACAAGCCCAGTTTCACTACTGCTTAAAGACTATGCTTGTTAGAATTTAATGTGTTTTTGAATAGAAAATACTTGCCATTGATTCATAGGATTGGCAGACTATTGGTGGCAGTCTTTCATTTTTGTTATGCAATGAAAGCAAATATGAAAGGTGCAGTGTATGAATAATTCATGGCAAAATTCTTTCAGATTTGACTTTTTTGTCATAAAAATATTGATGATACATTTGATAGATTTGATTAGGTTTTCAAAACTTAGATATATATTATTGGCCGATGTTCAGCTGTGTTTAAAACTTTAACCTTTAAAACCTCAGTGTGTTCAAAACGTGACTGCAAATTTTCAGAACTTTTTTATATTAATTTTCACAATTTTCCTTTCGTTTTCTATCACTTCAAGTTTGGTTTATATGAATGTTAAGATTAAGCTTTTCAATAAAAAGTCAAAATAAAGATAATATCGACACAAATATACAAATTTGCAAATTTTAGGCAAAATTAGGTCAATTTTTTTTCAGCTTGTAATATTTCTTGTAAATAATGAAAATGGAGGATTTTTCTTACATATTTAGATTGTTTGTAAAATTTCCTTTTCATTGATATCAGTCTAAATATTTTTTTAAAGCAAAACATACAAAAACAATGAAAATAGACAACAAATAATTACCCCTGTAATTACTCAAGAAAAACAAATTCGGTTTGGTTTTGAATATATATTTTGGTGTGAATAAAGAAGGGGTAGTAACACTTTGTGTTTTCAATTGAAAATATGTAAAATTCCCATTCCAACAGAAATTCCCATTCCAACGGTATATTTTGTGAAAAAAAGATATTGATGATAGGGGCAGTCAAAATTCAACCGGAATTGGATGCATTGTCTTTGACAATTTCTTATGGGTTTTCAGGCAAAAGCATGTAAGTTTTTGTTAAATTTTGTGCATTTTTTTTAATTTTCTGTATTTCAACCCATTTTTTCTTTAAAATCTTTAAAATAACCCCTATCAGAAGATTACATTTTCTGAAAGAACTATTCAAGCTCTTTCAAATGATACCAGGATCAGTGCTGTGGGCCTATTTAATGAAGCAAAATAAAAAAAATTAAAGTGCATGTTCAATTGGTCATGTCCAACCGCGTGAGGATTTAAGGGTTAAGGACAACAATGTATTAAAGGATCAGTCGGCGGGGAATTATAGGATTTTTTCTGTCGTGGTCTTCAGGACGTGACAGGTCTTGTATTGTAAACTCCATGCTCAAAATCAGCCATCTTTTAATTGAGAACTATATTTCAAATTTTATTAAATGAAGAGAATATTGACTTCAAATTAAGTGCTATTTATTGAAGGTTGTATTTTAATTATCAATTTCAGCAACGCTAATTGTAGAAATTTATTACGTTGTTTTTATTCGCAAAAGTCATGTAAATTGGCAAGGTTGAGGAATGTAGGCGAAATCTTCTGGTGTCTATCCAATATTTTAATAGCCAGGTCCAAAATGTGATATGAAGAATGGTATTATTTAGACATTTTTACTGTTTCAGAAACATAATAGAAAATATTTATTACCCCAAAAATATTCTTTGAAGAGTCGCAAAGAGATAGTGAAGGAGAATAATATTATTTGAAATAAACGAGGCTAGTCTCACCAGATGTAGTGAGATAAACGCCTTACTAGGTAGCCTGAGGCACTACATGCTAGGCATCATCATCATCATCATCATTATCATCATCATCATCTTCACTAACATCATCATCACTATTATTATCATCATCTTCATCATTATAATCATCTTCTTCACCACCATCATCATCACTATTATCATCATCATCATCTTCACCACCATCATCATCACTATTATCATTATCTTCACCACCATCATCATCACTGTTATCATCATCATCATCATCATCATCTTCACCACCATCATCATCAATATTATCATCATCATCATCATCATTATCATCATCATCATCTTCACTAACATCATCATCACTATTATTATCATCATCTTCATCATTATAATCATCTTCTTCACCACCATCATCATCACTATTATCATCATCATCATCTTCACCACCATCATCATCACTATTATCATTATCTTCACCACCATCATCATCACTGTTATCATCATCATCATCATCATCATCTTCACCACCATCATCATCAATATTATCATCATCATCATCATCATTATCATCATCATCATCTTCACTAACATCATCATCACTATTATTATCATCATCTTCATCATTATAATCATCTTCTTCACCACCATCATCATCACTATTATCATCATCATCATCTTCACCACCATCATCATCACTATTATCATTATCTTCACCACCATCATCATCACTGTTATCATCATCATCATCATCATCATCATCTTCACCACCATCATCATCACAATTATCATCATCATCATTATCATCATCATCTTTGCCACCATCATCATCACTATTATCATTATCTTCACCACCATCATCACTATTATCATCATCATCATCTTCATTAACACCCACAATCATCATCACCATCATCATCATCATCTGTTATCCATAGACGGCATAGTAGAAGCAGCTTTGATGAAATGGTACCAGCTTGCTTTATCCATCATGAGTTGCTCGATCTCGTTTGTATTGAGTCATATGTCTTTGGCAATGATGTTAAGGTAATATACTTGTACCACGATTCGGATGTCTACCAGAAGGTTCCCAGAAGATTGAGAGATTGGTTGATCTTTTGTGCACAAGCAACATTTCCTCAAATGTTCATTGCTTATAGTGCTGGCAAAAACTTATTTCTAGGTTTAGCTAACCCTTTTAAAATTATCAATTTGTATAATGTGTTGTTTTTTTGTATGAAAGGTGAAGACCGGTCCTTTCTACGAACACTCTAACTTTCTTTGGGGCATGAGCGTCATTCCAACTTGGAACAAGATCAACTCTGGATTAATAAAAATGTACAAAGCTGAGGTGAGTGCTTGGTTAATACCTCTACCACTAAAGGGAGCTATACTCTTGCCCCTGTTTGTCTGTACGTCAGTCAGTCTGTTTTTGTCTGTTACTAAGCAAGAGAGTAGACTGTAACAGTGCCGTTAAACATCAACTAACCAAACCAAGCTAAGCAAAATATACTGAAATGTTTGAATGGACAGGTTAAGTAGCTAATCATGATAGTTTCCTCTGTTTATTGGGTGCTCTAAGGCTCTTGTCACAAAAATTGCACAAAATATTAAGCACATGTATAAATAAGAAGAGGATCGAGGTGTCATAAAGGATAAAAAATAATGGAACATAATAAGTGCCGACGATACCTTACATTTGCATGATATAAATAGAATGGGATTTACACAATTCTTCAGTAGTTGATAGAGGATAATGAAAGGATCACAATTAAGTTTGTTTTGTTTTGTATAGAACATTTTAGATGTAGTTGATTATAAAGCTAAATCCATCATTTTAAAGTTGAGTGGACTGAAGCGAGGACCATTAGGGTCATTGGGTCTTTTAAACTCTTTTTAGATTAGAGTGCAGTTTTCATGTTTACACTTGAAAGAAAGAGCCTCAATTTTCTCCTCTGGGAGGAATAAAGTGCTTTGGTCCAGGGTTAATTGCAAAACTCTTTGCCAGGAATCAAACCCAGTACCTTCTGAATGAGGTTATGAGGTTCAATTTCCAGTGCACTTTCATACTTCTACTCTTAAAGGAGACATAAAGTCTGACTTTTTCTTCATTTAATATGATAGGAATAATAATTATAAGTCATCTGGTCTCCATCAATATAAACTTACACGGTGGCGGCCATTACGTTAACACGCCCTCTTCAAAATGATGTCATACATCCAGGTATTTCTTAATAATCTATTTCAAATTTTTAAACTTCTGAGAGTTCATGACCCCTGGACAGGATGCCAGTCCATTGCAGATTAACCAAACCAAGCTAGTTGGGTTTATTTTTGATTCCCAAAATATATGATTTGATTTCTCACTAAACTATCATTAAAGTGCCCCCAAATTTATGCTGCATGTCCCCTACTATCTTATAATTGCCCCTATTTGTCCATGTCACCCTGCCCCTTTCTGGTTCTAGCTAGGAATTTGGATATCACACATGCACTGCATCTCACTGCATTACAAACAAAACCTTTAAAACTATTTGTTGAGTTCAAGCACAATGAAGGGGGGAAAACAGTTATCTCCCACGAACTAAATTTTATAATTAAAAAACAATTCAGTAAGTTTTACAAGAACCTACTAAACAATTGCAAATTTATAAGCTAATTCCACCCCTGCAGTGAGCTCCTCAGCTAGTGGGAAGCAATTAAATGCTGCAGAAGTACCATGGAGAGTCAGATATCTGCCCACATTTGTTAATGAGCATTTAACTAATTAGTATTTACCCTGGGAGGTCTCTCTTTACCGCTCATTAAAGAAAGGAAATGAAAGTCAATGAAACATTGGGAGGTGTTGACGTATGAAGCAAACCGCCCACGACCAGAACATGGATTATTAATGAATTGCAGTTCATTTTAATGAGTGCAATAGTAAATAATCATTATTTGTAACAGGAAATATCAAAGGTCACCCACAAAATTTGATTCTACGTACATTTTTGATTCCAAACAGAACTTCCGAAACTTGTTTTCTGAATTTAGAAACGCAAAAACACACAAAGAATAGTGTTCAATTTCGAATAAAAAAAACTGAGTTTGACTCGATAAGATGAAGTTTTGATTCTCCTTATGCATTTTTAGAATTTGTTGTGTGAAAAAAGAGAAGGAAGTTCAAGGCCTTTGTATTATTTTCTATCCTGAATTTCATTTATCAAACTGGTAAGAATATATCATCAATTTGGAGTATATTCTTAGATTTAAAAACTCTGTCAGAAATAGGCGCTTTCCTTCAGAGATTTATGACAGAGAATAACAAGATTAGAACTGTCGGAAGGACAGTATGCTTAACTACTTGAAGCTACCATAGAGAATGGCCTTACTGGGTTCCCCTCACCCCTTTGCAACAATTGCCATTGCACCCTCACAGTCCATCACATTCTCCTTGCTTGCTCCCTGTACAACCTTCCCAGAGCTTCCCTTGCTGCCCACAATTCAGTAGCTGAGCTCTTCCAAAAAAAAACCTGCAGATAAAATTATCTCCTTCCTTCATCATGCTTCCCTCTAACAACCATATTTAGTCCTCCTTCCTCACCCCCTCTCTCTACATTATTTTCCACCCCTACACCTCCTATCTTGATCCCAGCTTTGTGGCTTTAAGTTCTCGTGTTTCTCTCAATCTCCCCCTGTTTACCCTCCTTCCTACCTCTGGAATGATCTAACCTCTCAGGCACAATTTGACCCTTGCTGTTGTGGTGCAGTTAAACTCTCATCAAACAAACAAACTTATGGAGGGACGTATATACAGCAATGAGGCTAGTAAGGGTGGTTGATTTCAAATTAGCTGAGCTCTGAGGGATGTACTTACCTTTTCCTTTGTTTTAGATTTCACTTGAAGAATTGCTCTCACTAATTGAATAGTCAAGCTAAAAAATGATTCAAATCAAATAACTGGGTCTGCCCTTTCATATGGAACAACATGCACTATAATTTCATGCCTGAAAATTCAAAAAGCTGTAAGAAAAAACAAAATCAATCACTGGATTTTTAAAGGACGTTTGTTTAATTTTAGGTTTTTAAATATTATAAAAAAAAACAATTCAGCTACTGTTACCTTAATTGTCATCCTTTTCAGATTTCAGATTTTGAAACCATTCTATCAATGCTGCCTTTATTTTCATGCTTTTACCCAATATGTATTATGCTTATAATTCATCCTATGGCTCTTTGATATTTAACAAATAATCCTGAAAAATTTCCAACAAAATCTATGAAAACAGATATAATAAGCTTAAAATAGAACTTTGTTCCAGTTTTCTGATGCAAGAAATACATTTTTTTTCTTCTTCAAAACAAGCTGTTTTGTTTGTTATTTTCATGGCATTTTAAGTGATGCCCTAGGGTTATTTGTAAATCAAGTATCATATAAAACTACTATAAAAGTATGAAAATGATCAAAAACCTAATTTTTTGAGTAAAAAATTGTGGAAAGCCCACGAGGATTAAAGAAAACTGAAGATAAATTCCCTGAGGATTCTGATGATCTTCTAAATTCAACAACCACAAAATATGATATCAAACAAAAAGCTAAAATAGAATATGTGTTAGCTTCTGATTTCATTTCCCAAAATCTTCAATTGGTAGGTGGGAAAAGAAATGTATTTTTGAATTATTTTATTTTACTTTTCTACTTGAAGTCGTACCTGCAAGTTATAGCATTTGTGGTTGGTTTGGTTTGTTGATGTTTAACGGCACCGCGACAGTCAGAGTCAAATGTGCCAAGAGGGTGTTAAAAACTAAGGTGCTTGAGTTAGGACAGAGAGGAAAGAGAGGTTGGATAGAGGGGAGACGGTAGAGAAAACAGAGGGAATAAGGGAATAGCATTTATGAACAGACAATAAGTACGAAACATATTCATTTCACTGTATAACAGTTAACCAAGATACTGATTTTTGATGTAGCCTATTGTAAAGTTAAGTTATGATGTATAGATATTGATATTAAGTTAACAATGTGTAACATTCACACAACTGCTTTAAAGATGCTAACCCTGTTATATTCTGGGTTTTTTGAGTGAGGGGGATATGCGCGAATGATTTGACTTTGATAAAGTCAATGCAATTATAATATACACTACGAATTTAGTCATTCAGCTTACTTTAATGCTACGTATCATTTACAATTAAGGCTTATCAATCTTGTTCTATTGTTTTTTCAGTGCTGCAAGAGAAAATAAACAGAAGCTTCAGACAAATGCGATTTCTACTGTTTTTACATGTCATATAATACCATAATTTTACTCTCAGCGTTGACAATCAAAATTCCACCTGCAAAGTTGCAATATAAATATCTCTTGATTGCTGAAAATAGAGTCTAAAAACTGGTTTGTTGTGCAAATTCCCTGAAAATATTATCACTCCGAATCTAATCACTCTAAAATAAATTGCTCTAAGGAGTTCAGAAGCAAATCCACTAAACTATACAGGACAGAAGAACACTAGGCACATGATTCTCCTTCTTTGAAAAATACCATTTATATTAACATAAAATCAGGGCATACTTTAAGGCAAAATGTCCAAAATTGTGAAAAGCAAGACAAATATTCTCATTAATGTAATTTACAACTAGGTTGCCAATTTTCCTGCTAAAATTACCATTAAAGAAAAAAAAAAAGCTAAATTTATGAGTCATTAGGTTCATTGGGCCGATTTTTATCCCCGGTTTCCATGATGCAAGCGGATGAGAGTACATGACTCCCCCTGGATGGGATGCCAGTCCATTGCAGATTAACTCCCCAACAGTGCTGGTACTCATTTTACAGCTGAGTGGTCTGAAGCAAGTAGAGTAAAGTGTCTTGCTCAAGGACACAATGCAGCACTCACAAAGGGAATCGAACTTGGTACCTTTCAAATACGAACATGACTCCTTAACCACTGAGCCAGCACCTCAAAATGATTTAAATTACTGTAAATTGGGTAAAATGTTGTAAATCAAAAATCTGCTTTGGGTGAAAATTTATCACCTCCCTAAAAAGTATTGGACTTTTATGCTTATGGTTGTGACCTTGCTTTTATGCCTATGGTTGTGACCTTGCTTTTATGCCTATGGTTGTGACCTTGCTTTTATGCCTATGGTTGTGACCTTGCTTTTATGCCTATGGTTGTGACCTTGCTTTTATGCCTATGGTGGTGACCTAGCTTTTATGCCTATGGTTGTGACCTTGCTTATATGCCTATGGTTGTGACCTTGCTTTTATGCCTATGGTTGTGACCTTACTTGTATGCCTATGATTGTGACCTTGCTTTTATGCCTATAGTTGTGACCTTACTTTTATGCCTATGGTTGTGACCTTGCTTATATGCCTATGGTTGTGACCTTGCTTTTATGCCTAAGGTTGTGACCTTACTTTTATGCCTATGATTGTGACCTTGCTTTTATGCCTATGGTTGTGACCTTACTTTTATGCCTATGGTTGTGACCTTGCTTATATGCCTATGGTTGTGACCTTGCTTTTATGCCTAAGGTTGTGACCTTGCTTTTATGCCTATGGTTGTGACCTTACTTGTATGCCTATGATTGTGACCTTGCTTTTATGCCTATGGTTGTGACCTTACATTTACGGCTATGGTTGTGACCTTGCATTTATGGCTATGGTTGTGATCTTGCAAGTGAGAAAATGCAGCTAATATGCAACTGCTTAGTTTGTCTTTGTGGTCACAGTTTGCATTTGTCATAAAGGGTACCACAAATTACTGAACTGTAACTATTTTCTCTTCTTCTTTTTTATCTCTCTTAGGTTCTTGCTAAATATCCAGTTGTCCAACATTTCTTATTTGGAACACTGATGACCCTTCAACCGGCATAGTTTTGAAAGATCTTGAATGACCAGCGGAGATAGATGGTAAGGCTTTCTTTTTGCTTTCTGCAAATTAAAATGTGGTTTCATTTCAAACCAGTCAATTACGAACATTAAATGTTGTTATTGTTTTTTTTTGCCAGTGAAAATCATGCTTTCCGTAAAAATACAATTAGACCAACTCTGTTGAAGTGCCAAACCCCAACCAATCAACCTCCATAAAAAATATATTGGCAAGATTTGAATAAAAATAATTTCTTTATCTTGTTGGGTGTGGAGAACATGGAACAGAATTTTAGGGGTTAGGCTAAGCTAAATCCTTCTGAGCCATTAGGCTTATACATGTAGAGCTGCTTCTTATCCTGGTTTCAATGGCGCAAGCTGATGACGAACACATGACCCCTTGGACAGGACGCCAGTCCATCACAGATTAATTCCCCAGCAATGCTGGCACTCATTTTACAGCTGAGTGGACTGAAGCAAGTAAGTTAAGTGTCTTGGTCAAGGACACAATGCAGCACTCATGACTGGAATGGAACTCGGTACCTCTCAAATACCAGCATGACTCCTTGACCACTAAGCCACTGCACAGTGTATTTATTCTGCTAGTTTTAAAGGAAACAAAATATTCCAATAAAGAAAGGGACACTTATCTACTTTGAAAATGTTGGTGGTATTTCTCCTGGAACCACTTCCTAAAAAAAAAAAACTTCTGCTGATGGAGTTTGTGTGTAAATGTACAATTTATTGAATCCCAAACTGGGGACTTTACAGACCCTTTAGGACCTTTGCCCTCCTCCCACCCCTCCTGCCACCCTTACCTCCCCACTTGCCCCACTTGCTCAAGCTTCATGGATGAGAATTACAACCCTTCTTCCATTCCAAAACATTGAATAATGCAGAGAATGGAGCATCCTTGATAGGTGACATTTTGTGACAAAATTTCATTTTCCAAAAATCTGTGACATTTTGAAAATTTTGTGACAAAATGAATATAAAGAGATGTATTGAAATTTGTCTGACATTTTGTGACATCTTTTACCCCTTCACTCACACTCATTGGTAATTTGATGGTGCATTTTAGTGGTGGATTCCATTTTTCATGAAACCGATATAACCAAATGATCCTTTCTATCAGTATCATTGGTCAACTGGTTATGATGTGACTCTATGCCAATTAAATGTGACAAAGGCAAAACTGATGTGACAGTCTGTGCGATAGGTGCCAAAACTTTGGGACATTTGAGACAAATATGTGACAAATTTGAAATGTTATGATGGGACATTTTGTGACAAGCCATCAATTATCAAAATGGGGCAAAATTTCTTTGCCCGGAAAAAGTTAGAGCTCAGTGATAAACCTTCATTGCTTTCATGGCTAAATATTATCTACTTACTTTTATATGTTCAATGCCATTTTTGAAATATGAGGGAAAAAGCTAGGCTTTATGGCAGGAAGCACTCATTTTAACAATTCAAATATTTGTAACAGTGTATTCTTGTTGTTGAGATTGCAGATATGGCGATATTATTACGGTTTTGGGTGCCCCATCTTTGACCCCGCCTCCCAAGTGTGTTTTTAAAAGAAATGCTGGTAGAGTAAGGGTTAACAGTCTGGGATAGGTCCTAAAATAAGGAACCAAAAGGTACCTTAAATTATACACTTTTTGTGACATGAATATCACCATTTTGTGATACTTCCCATGATGGTTTGCTATACTAACGATAAAATCTTATGTAGTATTATAACTTTCAAATTAATACCTCTCCGAAAAATTTCTTTGCCTGGCGAAACTTTGAACTCAGTATTAAACTTTCATTGCTTCCATGGCTAAATATTATCCACTTACTTTTATATGTTCACCATGCCATTTTTTAAAAAAGAGGAAAAAAGCTAGGCTTTTTGGCATGAAGCACTCATTTTAGAAATTCAAATATTTGTAACAGTATATTCTTGTTGTTGAGATTGCAGAGTCTTACAATGTATATGACAAAATGGTCTTTCACTTAAACTTGCTGTACATTTTTGTTGCAAAATATGAACAAAACGGCTGCATGACACCATCAGCTCAGGTATTTTACAGGTTCCTGAAAATTGACCTCTTCCCAGACTGTTTAAAAGTATATTTTGGCGAAATTTATGTTTTTATTTAATTCAAAATTCTTAGTGCTACTAATTCTTTTAGATTGGCTAGATACACAGTCAGTCAATTTTTCTAATCTGTTTAAGAATTAATTATTAATTACATAAAATTTGAGGAACCACTTTTTACACCAAATTATATTTCCTAAAAAGTGAAAAGTAATTCATTTGCATGATATCTCACCAAATTGCCTTAATATCAGGTGATATCATCAATATTACACAGTTGCCACCTTGCCTTAATATTCATACATGGTACACAGTCAGTTTTTCTAATTTGTTTAAGATGTTTTTAATTAATGATTGCATAGAATTTGAGTAATCAGTTTTTACACCAAATTATTACTTGAACCACTCTAAATTGAAGTGAAAAATGATTCATTTGAATCATGATATCTCATCTCCAAATATCCATATATAATTTGCATATCAATATTTAGATAACATCAATATTTTCAGGTGATATATCGATATTATATAATGATTAATATACCCAAGCTTAGTTGCCACCTTCTTAATATTCATACAGTCAGTTTTTCTAATCTGTTTAAGATGTAATCAGTTTATAATAACATAGAATTTGGGGATCACATTTTACACCAAATTATCAATTGAACCACTCTAAACTGAGGTAAAAAGTGAAAATAATTCATTTCAGCGACGATATCTCATCTCCAAATATCCACATTTGTTTATCAATTTAATTTTTGTTCTTTTATTAAATTGGAAACAAACTTAAAGGAATATTTCCATGAATTTTCATTTTTCATATACATGATGGAGGATTATATTAGGTGTAAAACCATGTCATATTCTTTTCCAGCTAGGAGTTATTGCATTTTATAGATTTCACAAGTGTGACCTCACAGTGTAAAATTAAAGTCATGAGGGCAAGTCCATGACAATTCCTCTGTATTTCTATAAAACAAACAAAAATGTTTTACTTTTCCATAGAATGTAAGGATCATGGGCAGATGGGCAAAGCACGTTCTTATAAAGTGTATGTTATACCCCATCTCAATAAAAAAAAACAAGAAAAGCTTTCAATAATTTAGAAAGAGGCAATTAATTTTCAAAGAATTACACAAAATTTGTCTTGGATCTGCCTTTATGACATCACACTGTACACTGTGAGGTCACTTTTCAACATACTCACGCAATCTTTGAAATGTAATAACTCCTAAAGTGAAAAAAGATATCAACATGATTTTTACTCCAATTTGTTTCTTTAATGGTTCTCTATAATATATACGAAGATAGATTCATGGCCATATTCCTTTAAATATAGGAAAACATAAAAATGCCTTTTTTCTTTTTTGAATGGTTTTCCCATTATTTTTATCTGTTTTTTGTGAACACTAATTTCATGAACGTTAAATACATCAAACGTTCATGTAATGGGAATTCAGTAAACAGCAGCAACACTATTTGCTCTTTTTTCCAGATAATTGTACTCTAATCAGAACTGATAGAAATGTCACTTGAATATGAAAGAATAAAACCAATTCTTGTAATAAAGGGAAGAGTTTTAGCCAAGTACTCTGCATTTTAGTAATGAAATGCCATTATAGTTGCAGTAATTATTGTCTAATTCTAGCTTGCAACTTAATGAGCTTAATTGTACTTAGTATTCTACAAATTGTTCAATTTTAGTTTTTAATTGAAGTTTTTTAATTGCTTGTTTGTTTCAACCATTTTCTTGCAGCTGAAAATGAACAGCAATGTTTTACAATATTGAGTTTAGTTTTGGGCCATGCTTAAAAATTGTTCGCTTGCTGTAAACCTACCTACCCAACAAAATGCTTATTTTGTTTTCTTTGGTCTTAAAGTGTTTTTCTTTGTGTGTATAAAAGGTCAATCTTTTATTTGAGTGAAAAAGAAAATTTGTCTACCCCCAACCCCTCTGCAACAATTGCCACTGCACCCTCACAATCCATCACGTTCTCCTTGCTTGCCCCCTGTACAACCTTCCCAAAGCTTCCCTCGCTCCCAACAACTCAATTGCTGAGTTCTTCCAGAAAAATCCTCTGGATAAAATTATCTCCTTTCTTAATCATGCTTCCCTCTACAACCATATTTAATTCTCCTCTTCCACTCTCTCTCTACTTTGTTTTTGTTTCAACCATGCACCTCCCCTCTCGATCACAGCTTCCTGACCTCTTCTTCTTGATTTTCTCTCATTCTCCCCCTGTTTCCTTTCCTTCCTACCTCTAGAATGATCTGACCTCTCAGGCACAATTTGACCCTCGTTGCCGTGGTGCTGTTAAGCCCTTATCAAAGAAACAAACAAACTACCTACCGACTTTTTTTAGCAAGGTGTGTTACAGTGAACAAACAATATATGAAGGATGGCCTTGCCTTCATTTTACAATTACTTTTCATATATTCACTATATGCAATCGTAGTGTAGTTGAGTTTAACTTTGTTCTCACATACTTGTATTAGTTAATCGCATGATAAAAATTGCTTTGCTTGATGTATATATATTTTTTTAATCGTTAATTTTTATTAATAATTTTGTTTAAAACATTTTATCTTCTTGCTGTATCTGTCATCATCAACTAGTTTTATGTGCAGCATTTCATGTAAGATTAGCCATGACATCACTTCCGCAGCAGTATTTGATTGGCTTTTCAAAGATATGTGTAAATAATTTACCCAATCAGAAACGTTGACTTGTAATATATGTTGATCTCCACATTAACACGATAGCTGGCCTTTATTCATTGGTCCATGTAGAATGCCTTCAATTATCTTGAATGAATGAGAAGTACTGGTTAGTCTTGATTATTTGAGATAGGGGATTGGATTTTGCAACCCAGTTGCACTTGATGAAGGTATGAAAAGTATATACACTCACTTGTGGAATTGGTGAAAAGTGATTCCACAGTTCAGATATTTTTTTTAAAGGAATATTCCCATGAAATTTCATCATTTTGATATATTTGTTAGAGGACAATAAAAGAAATAAATTGGTGAAAAAATCAAGCTAATATCTTATTCCTACAAGAAGTTGTCCAATTTTAAATATTTCTCTTGTCTGCCCAAAAAAGTCCCGAGTTTGATTCAAGTCGTGAGCGCTGCATTGTGTTTTTGAGCAAGACACTTTACTCTACTTGCTTTAGTCCACTCAGCTGTAAAATGAGTGCCAGCACTGCTGAGGAGTTAATTTGCTATGGACTGGCATCCTGTCCAAGGGGTCATGTACTCTCATCCGCTTGTGCCATTGAAACCGGGATAAGAACCGGCTCTATGAGCCTAATGGCTCAGAAGGATTAAGCTTAGCTTAACCCCCGAAGTTTCATGTTCTCCACACCCAACAAGATAAAGACATTTTAAGTCCTCATTATGATGTCATCACAGCACTTCTGTACCATTCTTTATTTCTTTGAAATTTAATTTCGTATTTTCTAAATGATTGGGAACATTTTTTTCTTCAAAAATTATCAAGAATAATGTAAAATAGAAAATGTTTTCCAATCTGTTCACGTAATTTATTTTTAAATTATGAAAAAATTGGTGATTAATTTTCAAAGAAATATATAAAGATTAGTGCAGGAAGTGCTGGGATGACATCATAATGATGACTTAAGACTCGGTACAAAAGTTATTTTCATGCAGGCATGAAACATCTTTAAAGTTCAATAACTTCTTCAATAATTTCTTCTAGGAAATGAGATATGAAAATGCTTTTTTACCAACCTGTTTCTTAAATTTTCCTTTATCAGATTCATAAAAATGAAATTCCATGGGAGTTTTCCTTTAAGCTCATGCACGTGGGACCCTCCATGCAAATAAAGCAAATAAACCAAGTTTACTGTACAAGAATGCTGTGGGCTTGATAATTTTTGCCTGCCTTTGTATTTTTTTTTTTTAAAGAAATGTTAAATTTGTGTTTTTACAAAGACTTTGTATAGGACCTCACACTGTATGTTCCACAGGTGTTTAGCACTTGCATGTTGTTAGGGCTGTTATGATATGAGATATTGATTATCGTGGACAAAACTTTTGCAATATATCACCATATTGAGCTATCATTTTTGTGACTAATAATTTTGGAAAACTGCTTGGGTTTTCAGCTTGCATGCAGATCTCAATTTTCATAAAATTTCAGATCTAAGAAAAGGAAGCAAAAAGGAATCAGATTTGTTGAAAATTTTCTGTTGAAATCTCCTTGATTTAAAATGTACAGAAATTCTGTCGATCAAATTTTTGCTTTTACATATGAAAATGGCATATCAAGCTATGTTGCTCAAATTAATTTTGATATTTGATAATAAATATTTTTTTTTAACAGTATTGCGATAATCAACATATTGTGACCGCCATACCAGGTATATGAACTAAGCTGGAGGAAATGATCTTTTCTTTGATGGTAGAATTGCTGCGTTTTCCATTAAAAAGTCACCAAATATTTTCTATTATTAACCATAAAATGTGACATGCAAAAATTTCATATTTTGAATATTTTTCTGACGACTTTTAGGTTTAGAATTTTTTTTTATCGTTTTTTTTTTTTTCTTTTTTTTTCCAGATGCACTTGTTTACCTACTGCAGCCCTTCCACTTCCAGCTTAGTTTGTATAAATGTCGTTTTGTACTTATAATGGATGAAATATTGCTTCTGTCTTTGTCTGGGAATACAGACAGTTGCGTCTAGCATTACTTGGAGATTGGATAGGGTGAACAGTTTTAAATTGATGGTGATGATGGAACTGATTAAAGGTGAAAGGTCACTGTTTGACGACCCCTACATTTGTGACTGAAACGGATGAAAAGGATTGCATTGATGTATGCATGCTCCATGTGTTTGTATCAATTCAATTTAATGAAATGCTTCCGATAACAGGAAAATTAATTAAGTAGATAGTGCTGTGGTTTTTCGTTTGTGTGTTAAACATTAATAGAAATGTTTTGAAAATGGAAGCGAAAGTGAAGCAGATCCGTCCGAAGTAATAAAAAGTGGCATCTCCTTTAGGAAAATGATGTTTACAGCGTAAGAGATCTCTGGAAAATCTTGTGTTTTTATTGCTCACATTTTTTGAAAAATAATTGTGTCGATGTCTTGACGATTTGGAAATATAGAGTTGGAAAAATCAAATTAAAAGCATCTTGTCCAGCTAGCATTGAATTAGTGGTCCATGGCTACGTCGAGAGGAGAATCATTTTTGAAGTGTTTTTATAACTTCTTGTACACACCAATTCTTCTAGTAAAGAGGTTGTGGGACCAGCAGACTGGTAAAAGTTTGTTGGCCCGGGTATGATTTTTGATTGTCGGGGGTGTGATTTGTTAATCCCTGTAGTCGTACCCCTTCTGACTACTTTGGTATTCATGTTATGTATATTTCCTTTATTCCCCAACCGCCGTTTTCAGCTACTTTCGGGTGGTTCAGTAAAAAAACACTTGACCACCATTGACCTTTAATATCTTACATGCACTGTAAATATGGCCGAGCTCTTCCAGAAACCAAAATGATCTCCTTCCTTCATCATGCTTCCCTCTACAACCATATTTAGTCCTCTTCCACCCCCTCTCTCTACTTTTTTTTTTCTTCACCCATGCACCTCCTCTTTCGATCCCAGCTTTCTGGCTTTTAGTTTTCATGTTTCTCTCAATCTCCCCCTGTTTTCTTTCCTTCCAACCTCTGGAATGATTTAACCTCTCAGGCACAATTTGACCATCACTGCCGTGGTGCCATTAAGCCTTCATCAAACAATCAAACAAATTCTGAGTGGATAAATTGTTCACAGAACCAATTAATCTATGAACAACAAGTAGAGCTGGTACATAAAATGTGTTCTTATAGCAAGGAGGAAAGTGCATGATTTGAAGCATATGTACATGATATGTACCCCATTTTGCGCAATCAAATTTCGCCATCACCATGTTTAGGAAAGATACAAATCATACCCTGTATGAATATGCGATTAGATAGCAGCTGGATATATATCCAGTTTGAAAAGGTAAAGTAATAAAATGGTGATTTAAGGAATATTCCCATGGTTATTCACTTTTCATAAATGATAGAGACAATTTTTTAGAAACAAAGTGGTGAAAAACTATGTTAATACAGTGATATCTTATTTCGTTTAGAAGTTATGAATTTTTAAAGTAGTTTGGAATTTGGACAAAAGTGACCAATTGGCAACATCTGTGATGTCATAGAGACAATTTCAACAAAACTTCTTTTGTATTTATTTCTCATTGTCAATGTGATGTACACCCAAAGATTTTCTTGTAAATCACATATTCCACCCTATCTTTATAATGAACCAAAAATGCTGTTCGATAATGTAAAAAAGTGTGCTTTAATTTATAAGAAATACATAAGAATTGTGCTGGAATTGCCTTGATGACATCACCAAGCTGAAGGACATATACTGTATGAGGTGTTTTAAAGAACATTTTTACACTCTTGAAATTGTTATAACTTCTAAACGGAATAAGATATTAACATAGTTTTTTTCACCACTTTGTTTCTAAAAAATTTCTCTATCATATATGAAAATCCATGGGAATATTCCTTTAAGAAAATCATTTTAATGTTGAAATGGATTGCCTTGTTATCTCTGCTAATCTATTTGTGGTGTGACATTGTACCTTGTGTGTTGTACTATTGTGCTATTTAGTGTTATCTAGTTGGTTAATTTTTGTGCACAAATGACCCACAATGCACCCAACATGTTACATAGTATATATGCATAATATGGATAGGTAAAGAAGCTAATTCGATCAAGCCATTAGGCTCATAGAGCCAGTGTTTATTCCCAACTTCCATGGCACAAGCGGATAAGAGTACACGACTCCCCCTAGACGGGACGCCAGTCCATCGCAGATTAACTCCCCAAATTAAATGGGGAAGCCAGTCCATCGCAGATTAAGTCCCCCAGAATAACTCCCAGTGCTGGTATGGTACTCATTTTCACAGCTGAGTGGACTGAAGCAAGTAGAGTAAAGTGTCTTGCTTAAGGACACAATGCAGCGCTCGCGACGGGTATCAAACCCGGTACCTTTCGAATACGAGCTTGACTCCTTAACCACTGAGCCACTGCACCTCTAAATATGGGCAGGTAGAGGCAATAAAATAGATTGAAAATCCACTAAAAAGCATAAAGAAAGCAAAACATTTTATCATCATCGGTTAGAAAATTACAAATTTACAGCTTTTTAACAATTTTTGTGCGAATATTTGCAAATTGTTTGTATTACTCATGAACGGAATATAGTCTCTATTTTCTGATATAAATCCTGTTTTTTCTTTGAAAAAAGAAAAGTAATTCGTATGAAGAGGAATTTGATCTTCACCAGACCCCCAACCATCCTCTCAAGCTGGAGGAGTCATTTCGATTTTTTTCAAGTTCTGAAATTAAGGGATGATATTTAATTAATAAACAAAAGCATTTTGAAGTGTTCTCCTGTTTCATACATCACATTTTTTTCAATATATTAAAAAATGTTCAAACTTTGATTACTCATAACTTGAAAACTACACACATTGTTTTCAAAATTCAAAAATTATTAAACTCAAAATTATGATGTTTTTTTCGGTGCGTGGTTTAAGATAAAACTGTACCTGTCATAAAGCTTTAATAAACACTTTTTCCTAAATATTTATTGCACTTAAAGGGTGTCATGATTAATTTGTAGTTTATTGGGGCAAATATGAAGTGTATCTACTGGGATGTGGCAATGGACACCTCAGAGAGCGGTAGGGAGGGGGGGGGGGTGGGTAAAATTTACAGCTACACTTTAAACAAATTTGGCCAACTCTTGTGCATAATAGGATTGTGAGCAAAGTAAGCTAATACTCCGTGAAAAGCAAAAAAAGTCATCAACTGTCATGAATTGAGTGCTACCTATTTGAACATCTTTTTAAGACTTACAAACTGTTTGAAATAAAGGGATATCATCTCCACCTCATAGCTGCATCTCTCTGTATATAAACTAGGGCTGTCACTATATGGGTATATCAGATAATGATTATCATGGACAAAAAAATTGCGATATATCACCATATGGCAATATCTACGTTGCGATTATTAATTATCGAAAACGGCTTGGGTTTTTAGCATGCAGACCTCAAATTTTCCATAAAAATTCAGGTCTCTGGAAAGAAAACATAAAATAATCAGATCTACTGCATATGTTCTCTCAAGTTGTCATAATTTATGCATGAAAAATATGTTGGTCAGGGGATTTTTATATTGTGGAAAAGCATTATCATGATATCGCGATAATTAAGATATCATCATTAAGTCTAAACCTTGCATTACATTTTGTGTCTTTAGCCGGACAAAATCTCAAATCTGTCCGGGAGGGGGGGGGGGAGTCTGTATTTTTGTATTGCTCATAACAAAAACCACAATCCAGCACGAGCAATTAGGGATTACACCAGGGATTTCTTATTTCTACAAACCACACACTTCACCTCACTTTATATGGTCGTAATCTGACATTGATAGTAAACAGATTTTACTGCAGCTGCACTGATGCAAGAGGAAAAGCATTCCCCTGTGGTCAAAAGTGTCTGGCTTGAAGTAATAATTTACAAATAGGGTGGTAATTAACGGTGAAGGTTTTGTTTGTTTATTGATGAGTGATTTTAAGTGATGTTTTTGTACAACCAAAGAGCTTCCACACATGGAGAGCTGACGGTCCGTCCTAAAGCGTAGCCTCCGGCAAAGAAACACCAACAAAAACACCCAACACAGCTCATAAGTTATTTCTCTGCAGATTCACTCAACACCCACATCCCATGGGCCCCATAAAGTCCCTTTCCAACAATGTGTGTAGCCGCTGCATGAGAGTGCTATAGCAAATGACGTCACTACTATACTCTGGTCATTTTGGAAGTGACCTGTGCCGTAGGTTATACAGCTCTGCAGTGTGTCTTTTGCCGTAGTTTCTCAATAAAAGTTATGTGCAGTTGTAGAGCAAGTTGTTGCAAAAGTACTGGAAAATAACCTGAAATCAATCACATTTTTTTACGGTAAGTTATTTTATTATTATTGGTGACATTTATAGTTACTAATTTAAACAAATTTAGGAAAATAGCCTGCCTAAATTGTGCATTTTGGGTTATTTCCTGCAGGTTCCTGCAAATGACGCTAGGTCAAGCTGGCTTGTTTACCTTTCTTTATGCACTTCTGACAGTGCTTGTATGTGTGCAATGTTGTCCAATCGAGGAAATCACACTTTTTTGGGGCACTTTTTGGTCAAATTTTCAGGTTGTTTTCATGGTAGCTACTTTTTACCCTGTCTTATTTTGATGTGTGCTAAAATATTTGGAAATTGTTAAATAATTGGGTCTTAAAATAGTAGGAATAAGATTACAAATCAAGGCCAAGGAAGTTGTATTTGTTACTGGTGTTACTGCAGTGCTATCTTCATCAACTTTTAGTTAGTGTGCCAGGATAGGCCTTGGCCTATTAAACTAAGAATAAAACTTGGACCCATTCTAGTATCTAGGCTTCGCCCCTAGATCTAAAATAATTGAAGTTACATGTAGTGATAGAATGCCAGATTTTTAAAAATTAGTACAGTTGTGATGTACTTTAGTAATGTGGCTCAGAAGTTTGTGCAGGTGATGGCAAAAGAAATTTCCATTTAATTTATTTTCATTTATAAACAATGATTCAATACACAATGGGAAATAGGCCTTTTTTTCTTTTTTTTTTGCGTGCAATATTTTGGTTCTCATTTCAAAATTCTTAAAAGAATTTGCTTATCATCTTTCTTTGATGTGTTACTGCACTGCATTAATCACTAGGTTTAAAATGATTGAGGCATAGTGAAATAGTTTCAGGCTATAATTGTTGTGTCATGCTCCATTGACTCTATTGACATACATAAATATGCATTGTTTTATACTTAGGCTTACTAAGTACAGCTGGTGGCCTTGCAACTTTGCTGCCCAGCCAGCAGGGATATGCCATAGTTTGGACTTGCATAATAAGTTCTTCCAACATGATTATGCATCGTTCTTTTATTAAGATTAGTACAATGCTGGACCGTGCGACTTTGATGCTACTGTAGCCAGGGATACTGCATGGGAGCCTTAAGATTACACTAAAGATTCTTTAATAATTGATAAGATTGCACCATTCACCTTGGAAGTTTGTGATTCTGATTTTTTTCAAGAGTGCTTCTAAAGTTCCTCCCAATTTTTCCCACCAGGATGATTTTTTTCAATCAGATCAATTTGGTCTTAATCATATTTACAGAAAAGTATGATAAAATAGCGGTGAATTAAAATTTTTTTTGTATAAACAAGAAACACTTTATTAAAGTGGTTACCTTGATGTTGCATTTCAGATTTATAATTCAAAGGAAGGCTCTCTTGTGTGAACTTGTGCAAATGAATCCCTGCTCATCTTATTGTGTTTGTCAATATCAACTGTAATTTTGCATATTACTGTAAGTTAGCAATGCATTTTAACTGCAGAAGCCATTTACAACTTAATAATTTTCATATTTTCATGTATGTACAGCATTTGTTTAGAGATACTCTATAATCATTTAATCTGTGTAATCATTTGTACAAAAGATATTGCAGTAGTTATCATTTTAGTAAATCATATGATAAATAGGCTACAGTAAGTTTCTGGCCATTACTAAAATCTTACCACTTTGTGAGCACAGAATTTATACATACTGTAAAGATGATAAATCATTCAGTATTTTGCCTCATTATTTTCTTTATTTTAGATGGAGATGCATCATCTCATTTTGAGGTCTCTTTGTCGTCTCTGTGGAACAAAATTTAAAGAGCATAACCTGGAAGGCTTGAGGTAGGCATATTTTCTTTATAGCTTTATATTCACATTTATGTGTATGTTTACCAAAATGATATCCAATCATCAGCTTTCAGGACATTTGTTGGTTGCAGCATGGGCAGGGGGATTTAAAGATCACACCTTGAGTGTATTACCACTCTTTTGTTGTATTGGTGGCATATCATTATTTGGACAATTGATATTTTCCTTCAAAAAAGATTTTCAATTTCTGGAAGTCTTTCATTTAAATGCATTTTCTTGAGACTACAAGGTGCCATGTCTCAGAAAGGATTCAGGTGAAAGGTTCAATGCTAGAAGGTATTTTCTGTGCTATGCTACATGGTTTGCTTCAGACTGACAATGGATTTGAATATGTGTAGCCAATACTTACTTTCGCTGGTAATTGTTATAAACACTTTTGTAGCATTTAGAATGACATGTTTTGATATTGACTCCCTTTTGTTTTAATTTCAGTGGTTGGTGAAGATCTTCCTCAGCTTTTTGTCAGAATGGCAAGCAGAGATCAGGAGCTGTTGGTATCAGTGAGAAGGAGAAGCAGATGTACATAAGCTGTGTCACCTCAGAAGGATTTTACATAACAGGTGTGTTAAAGATTATTTTGTTTTAAAAATGATTGTCTATGGATGCTTTCTGCTATTTGTATGCCTTCTGCTGTTTGGATAAGCATGATACCTCAGTTTTAGAGTGCCATAGAAAAGGTACTGTGTGTGATATAGACTAAACCCCACACTCTACCATTCAACATCTGATTGCTCCGACCTTCTTTGGATCACAAGCAATTTACTAACTTAGACATTTTCCATCATTAACAATGTTGAGTCATATGAAAATGATAAAATTAAAAAATCATTCAAATTTTAGAAAATCCCATTCATGTATATATGTATATATGTATGTATGTATGTATATATGTATGTGTGTATGTATGTATGTATGGTATGTGTGCGTGTATATGTGTGTGTGTATGTATGTATGTATGTATGTATAAATGTGTGTGTATGTATGTATGTATATTTATATATATATATATATATATATATATATATATATATATATATATATATATATATATATATATATATGTATATGTGTGTATATTGTTTGAATAAGGTAACCCTGTCCTTACAAAGAAATACAAATTTGAAACAATTTTTTCTCATCTCTTTGTCTGTATTGGTTTCTAAAAATAGAAGGAAAAACTCATTGTTTTTTCACATCAATGTCACAGGTTTCATATACTGAGACATATATTGAAGAAATCAGCATTAGAAACCTAAGTTACAACAGTTGTTCTCTTTTTTCTTTCATAGTGAACTCATTTGTTAAAATTACAAAGGAATTGCTGTTAGTAGAAGGTGAGACATATGTGCAAAGCAACAACTTCAACCAGGAACCCATTGAAGAGTTCTTTGGTAAACAGCATGGAGCCAGAGGTTCCCATGATAACCCAACAATGGAGCAGTTTGATCATCACATGCTGAACAATGTTGTTGCAGGTAGAAGTTCATTTGGGTCTTTAAAAGGCAATGTAACTGCCAGTCAACCAAGTGAGGCAGAAATAAGTGATTAGCTTCTGCCAAACAGGAAAAGGTGATCAAATATCAGATAGGTCTAATATCAGATGAACTGTATAAGCTCTTCTGTAAATGCTTTTCCCAATATCATTATAGATCTGATGTTTATCCATATCTGACTAATTTTGTTATCATACTAATAGGCTATCAACAATTATGTACTTGTCAGTTGTATGACTCACCCTACTATTCCCCAGTAATGTCAGTCAAAGTTGAGTAATTGACATATGAAATAGTGACTCACATGTGCATCATTTCACAAAAAATGTCAGTCACCTAAGTGACTAAGGGGTGCGTCAATATATGTTTTATCCACCCACTTTGGTGCAATGACTCACCTTGTCTGTGGGTGTTGGGGTGAGTCACACAAATGACATGTGCGTTACAGAGGGAATCTGGTATTGAGAAGTGGCTTGACATCCTGATGCTTATTGTGCTTCATACTTATAACATCACTTCCGCAGCGTTTATTGATTGGATTAGTAGTCTATGTGCAAATATCTTGGGGTTCGCAAACTAAGATGACATCAACCCCGTTCTGTACATAAATCATCACTGAAAGTGTTAAATTATTGCATTCACAAAAGCTTGACTATGAGCGAGTCAAAAAATAAAAACTTCATTGATGGTATAGCTTTTGCTTATGCTTTTCTTGCTTTTGGTTTGCAATTATTTCAGTTGTAAGGCAGTTTTATTAAGTGTTATGCAGTGTCTTGTGCTAAATATTTACTGCACATAAATAGTTAACTTATGTGTATCTTGTTGATTCTTTTAGAAAAAAGAATGATAAATGCAAGAGTGTAATGTAAGGTTTATTTATAATTTTATTGGTTTTCTTCACCATTTTAAAAAGGTGAAATGTGTCTCAAATCTTTATACCTGTTCGTTCTTAATTTGATAGAGAGGTTTTCACATAAAATGTTTAATTTCGCTATTAGTCTTAACTGTTTAGATTTTACAGCAAATGTTATTGGGATGGTAATGTAGAAAAAGATGAATATTTATAGATAAACTCAAGATAATCAAAAGCGAAATCCAATTACACGCAACAAAGGCACACAACAGAACTTATTTAATTTGGTTGGTGACACTAGTAAGTGCCTTTGGAAATGTAAACACTAAAGGTTTCATTAACATTTGCAGAACAACTAGTACTGTATAAATGCTATAAATAAATGACAGTCCACACTTTCATTGTTCAAGTATGATATTATAAAGTTAAGGTTGAGAAGCTTTGAAGAGAGACAGGAAGAGTTGTATTATACGTGGCACCAACTCACTGTTGGATTTATTTGTTCAGGTAAAATACAAGTTGCATGCACCATACATGACTTGTCCTTCTCTTTAAAAATTTGTTACAGCAAATCATAACCACAAACTTACTGTAGCAAATAGTGAGACCACTTTATCTTAATTAAAATAACCACACAATTAGGACTTTATCCATTGCTAATATGATACTCAGCACCAACTTCCACAACAACTAAGGTTTTCAGAATAAAGAAAATAAACAGGAAAAATCTGACCCAACCTGGT
This sequence comes from Chiridota heheva, assembly GCA_020152595.1. NCBI lineage: Eukaryota > Metazoa > Echinodermata > Holothuroidea > Apodida > Chiridotidae > Chiridota > Chiridota heheva. The sequence goes on from JAIGNY010003303.1 coordinate 130,802, forward strand.
TATTTATCAGGTTGGGTCTGACTGTTTGAAACTTTAAGGAGCAGAACAACTAATGTATTCCAGGAAAGAAGTCATAGGTATCTAAGGTCTTCAAAAACTTAGAATTCAGCTAACAGGTTTAAAGGTAATTTTTCTTTAACCTATTTTCTTCTGTTCACTGAACAAAATTGGAAATTAATTAATGATGAGACAATTTCAGCTGCATTTATTAGACTATTTAGTTGTATGTCAATTTGATGTATTTGAAAATGTATTAATACATCTTACTCTGCTTATGTTTAGTCTTTCTTTGTAACACTTAACATGATTGGTTTGTGGGTGAAATGCATATCATGATTGGATAACTTTGGAATGATTAGTTTCTACTTTTCCTGGTAAGAAGTGCTGCAAAATTCATAATCTTTTACTTTGCATTATGGAGATCAATTTGATACTTTATTATTCTTCATACTTTTGATCATATTTCAATAAATCTTGTTTTGACTGCTGGATTTGCTTTCTATTGTTCTTTTTGGTGTTGGTAAGGGGTGGGGATTGATGATGATTTGTAAATTTATACCTAGCTGGTATATACTGTTCTTTAAGGCAATAAGGTAATGCCTTTAAGGCAAATATTTTCACAGAATCCTGAATTCCATACAGTGACTTTCCCAAGTCCACCAAACAAATAAAGCTTTCACAGGCCTGGGGCCCCTATTAGCGGGATTTGAGGGGGACAAAGCGTAAAGGATCCTGACCCTCTCCAGAGCTCGTTGAATGCTTCATTCCTCAACTCAATGAACAAGTCAGATTTGGTCAATGTCAGAGTGGGTACTCCTTGCAGTGGGTAAATATCACATATGGCGAGTACTCAATGTAGTGGGCAAATGTCACATAGGGTGGGTACTCCTTGTAGTGGGTAAATGTCACACAGGGTGAGTGTCTGGTCCTCACTTGTGTTTGACAAAAGCCCTTCGCACTCGCTTCATTTCCCACCATGCCCGTGAACAAATCTGGCGCGGAATTGGTCAATGTCAAAGTGGGTACTCCTCACAGTGCTTAATGTTAGGCCTACATACTGTTTGGCAAGTACCCAGCTAGGGCTGTAATTCTCATTTGGAAAGTCAAGGGAAGGAGGGGGGGGGGGGGGAGCATGGCCTCTTATCCAAAAAGTGTGGAGACAGGAGGCAAGTTTTCCCCAAAGTGTATTCAATTTTTTAAATTTCTATTGAAAAGTGGCAGAGGACATGTGTCTGGGCTCATGTAATATCGTGAGTCAAAGAAGACAAAATCTTGTTTTCTTTTTCGTACGCCATTTTCTTAGGCCTGAATATTGTTAACTTTAGCAAATAAACATTGCCAAGAAATGTAGGCCTTTCCTTAAGTTTTACAACAGTACATAGTTTTACAACAGCACAGACAAACTCATTAAGTATAGCTGTACTGTGTATATATGATGCGTTACACACAAGCTGGTACACCTATCACGTAACCAGGCCATCTCCATGGTGTCAAAACGCATGTTGTGAAGTGATTTAATGAGGGGTTTTCCAGGATTTTTTACGACTTCCAATAAGTGATTTAGGGAGTTTTACGACGGCGGCTACACTCATTGATATAAATGTTTTACGATCGTCTTCTCTTCATGTGTGGAAGCTCTCTGGTACAACCTTGTAGATTTCGTACTACTGGCCCATTTTTACAATAGTTGTTGGTAAATACTCAATGATGCAGGCCATTTTTACAATAGTTTTTGGTGAATACTCAATGATGCAGGTATCAAAAATTAACTTCTTTCATGATACTGCAGTTATCAAAATTATATAACTTCATGCTGCAGGTACCAAAAAACTTTTCATACTGCAGGTATGGCTTTTGGATAATGGGCTGCACATACCACTTTTAGTATGAGGTGCCCCCCCCCCCTTCCCCCCTCCCCCCTGCCCCCTTCTCCACCCTCCGGGTATACAATCTTAGCTGTTGAGAAAGTGATGTGAAATACCTGCCAGTACCTACATCATCTTTTAAAAATATTTCATCTTCAATTGACATTAAAAACATTGAATACAAAAACCTACCCAGTCAATTATTCTTATCTGATGAACAACCGAGACTAGTCGTGTTTGGTAGCAATAATCACGAGCAATTCCGACCTCATTTTCTGTAAACTCGCAACTGCAGACTGAATGATAATGGTGGATCCATTGGGGATTAGTTTACATTATCTTCATCCTGTTGTGGTGTTTTGTTTGATAATGTCACAGAGTGATAACATTTTTCTCTAGTTTATGAAGAGGAAGTTCAATTGGATTAAAACTACGAAAATAGCCAAAAATTATTAAAACTTTACTTCTCGGATGTGGTCGAGTTTGCAGACCTTATATAGGAAGAAAATTTTGCATTTTTAAAAATTTGGCAATCTGAAAAATTTGGCAATCTGAAAAATTTGGCAATTTTATAATAAATGAATGCATAGACATCTGTAAATTCACTAAAAAATACACAGTTTTCAAACCTATCACAATATTCTGAAAGAGAGCATCTAATTTCGAAACGTTTCAATTTAATGATATCGTCAAAGACATTCTCATCATATTCATTGACTTGACTCAAGGAAACATTTGCCTTTTGAGCTGTCTGAATAAGCGGTGGAGTATGAGGGGGGAAGGGGGATTTTTCCAAATTAATTTGAATTTAATGGAAAAAATTACAATACCAAAAAGCAAAAAGAGTAAGTTAAGAAACAGTTTGTTTGTTGGTTACCAATTTTCTTACAAAATTGATTAAAAGTTGTTAAGTCAAATTTTAGAAAAACAAAATTTCATTTTGCCGAAGTACTTTTTACCCCTTGTGTTTGTCAGCCCCTCTACATTTTTTTCATCATTGGCAATTTTTCAAAATTTCATCAAACAACAAATTTTTCTATTATTGAAAATTCTTTAAAATTTTATACAACACAATGGGAAATTTAAAAATGTTGTGTTTTCAATTAATTTGACTTTTGACCTTAAATATTATAGACTTAGATCAAACTCACTTAGGAGCTATTATGTTCATCCTGTCTGTCTCATATCTCATTATATCATGTTCATCATGTTTTGATTACCAATTTCCAGGTTACTGAGTAAGATATGTGAAGACAGAAATACTGAATCAAGAAACACTGAAACAAGGATATAAGAAGGATATTAATGTGCAAGCATGGATGTTTTTTTTTTTTTTTTTTTTTTTTTTTTGGGGCCTTAGGTTGCAAAATTAAGGAGGTCCATAATCTACCAGATTAAATTCCCAATATTTATTTTAAATTATATCTTACCCTCCATGCTATAAATATGCAATCTGGTCTAATGACCTGATTCTAATGCACTTCTAACCAAACTAAAATCATAGTTACCAACCCAGCCCTGACCTCCATTATACCTCTAACATCCCTCACTTCTTTTCAGCACGTTGCTGTCACAACATCGCCGAGACTGGTCAAAAGTTTCTTCAAAATATTCACCCTTTTTTTTACATTTTTTTTCTTCCAGCTCCAACCGTCGACCGCACCCAGGGTTTTCACCTGGATAACGAGGGTTCTCGTGGCCTTTCTATGGAAGAAAGGCATCAGAATCTTTATGTATCTGGATGACTGGCTTATCATCACAGAAGCCACAGTCGCAGAGCACACAGACATAGTCATAAAAGGGGTACAGGATTTGTAATCAACCTTGCCAAGTCCAATCTACTTTCAACCCAGACTCCCACTTTTCTGGGAGCGATCCTGGGAACTAGGAACAAGACTTCTAATACGCACCAACAACACCACAGTAGTGGCTTATATCAACAGACAGGGATGCATGAGGTCCAGGAGACTCTGGATCCTCGCCAAGTCCCTTCTATCTCGGTGCATGACAAACAAGGTCAGCCTTCAGGCAATCCACCTATCAGGCAATCCACCTACCGGGCAATCCACCTACCGGGCAATCCACCTAGGCTTATATCAACAGACAGGGATGCACGAGGTCCAGGAGACTCTGGATCCTCGCCAAGTCCCTTCTATCTTGGTGCATGACAAACAAGGTCAGCCTTCAGGCAATCCACCTACCAGGCAATCCACCTACCGGGCAATCCACCTACCAGGCAATCCACCTACCAGGCAAGGAGAACACGATTACAGATCTGTTATCTTCCCTTCATGGAGTACCCACAGAGTGGGCCCTTCTGCTGCAGGTGGCCAATGCAATCTGGATGACTTTCAGTCTCATGAACATAGAACTGTTCACGTCCGTTACCAACATTCTGCACTCTAACCCCCGACTGGAGAGTCGACACATTCAGGATCAAGTGGATCCATTTTGTGGGTTACGCCTTTCCACTGTTCACACTAGTACCGAAAGTTCTAGACAAGGCAACTAGACAAGGTAGTGTCACATGTTACTTCTGGTAGTTCCCAATTGGCCTGGCCAAATGTGGTTCCCTCAGCTGCTCAATCTAATCGCAGGTTTCCCGTACGAGCTTCCGGTCAGAGATGATTTAGTCTCGATTCTGGATTCCAGCAAACTGCATCACAATTTAAAAGCACTCCATTTGACTGTGTGGCTTCTATCCGCGAATCCTTGGTGTCCCAGGGCCTTTCGGAAGAAGCTGCCCCAAGTGGCAACCCAAAGGCGCAAGACCATCCACTTTGGGTTTGTATTCTGCCAGACTTGGAATGTTCTGAGACTGGTGTCAGAATAGATCGGTTTTTTCACATTCAGTGTCTTTTGGTGACGTAGCGGATTTCTTATTCTTTCAGTTTAATCTGAGCAAATCCATCAATACAGTCAAGGGTTTTGAACAGATATAGCAGCTATCCACCAGGACTTTCCAGCGTCACTGACACATAGCCACTGGAAAGATTAGTGAAAGAAATGTTCTCCTACAATAAATCGACGTTGTTCATGGAACAACCGGTTAAGGCACATCAAGTACGAGGCATAGCTACATCAATTGCACTTTTTGGTGGGGTGCCCCTTAACAAGATACTTTGTGCTCCTGTATGAAAAACACCAACCACGTTCGTCTCCGCATATATGAAGGACATGCCAGACTATCAAGGCAGAGTTGCAAGGGCCATTCTTTCAAGAAGAGGACTGTCCCTCTCATGAGGTGAATATCTTTGTTTTTTTATTCACGTTTTCTCATTTCAGTTACGATTCATTTGTTAATTTATTAACCTCTTGATCGTTTACCAATGAATTTTTGCCATTGTTCAAGCATGTTTAATTTCGTTTAATTTTACTAACGGTTTGTTTCTCTTGTGTTTAACAAAACCGCCCCGGTCCGTTGGCAAACCTTGTAAGTTTTTGCCATGACATATTCGGTGTTGTTTACAGTTTGTTCCTGTTTACTAACACTTTGCCATTAACATCATCTTTTGGGCAACTAACTCATGTTCATGCAAAGTTTTACCTCGGTTATTACTAACAGGTGCTTCCCTGTTTCTGTGTTCTCACTAGAAATATTTTACTATTGTTTAGTAATTCCTATTCGGAGGTTTTTTTGTCCTTAAGAGGATTAGGGAACTTTTCCTTTAAACTAGTTCGAGTATTAGGACGAGCCTTTGTGTGGACTTCAACCTGAACTCCCTTCCTTCCGATCTTTGGTTGCAATCTGTTTGCATATTTATAGCATGGAAGGTAAGATATAACGTGAAGTAGATTTACCATGCTAAACGTAGCAGAGATATTTACGAGAGTTATACTTACCTTCCATGCATCCCAGCCCGCCTCCCCTCTTGTTCAGGTCTTGGTGGAATGTTAAGTGAGGGATGTTAGAGGTATAATGGAGGGCTGGGTTGGTAACTACGTTTTTAGTTTGGTTTGAAGTGTTTTAGAATCAGGTCATGGACCAGATTGTATATTTATAGCATGGAAGGCAAGTATAGCTCTCGTAAATTTCCTTACTACGCTTAGTGGGGTAAATTTCTTTGTAATTCTTATTGTGGAAGAATCATTATTCATAATTCCTTCCCACACAAGCCAAGGTTGGTTTTTAATGTAGCACCAGAATCTTTCAGACAACCCATTTTGGCATATTTACATACAATTTCCATTTTTGCATAAATCCTAGATATTTATTAATACAAGCACTACATACTGTAATCTGGTTAATAACATAGACCCATCCCCCTCCCCCTCCCCCTCCTTTAGTGAATTTAATTGAAATTACTGTGTGGCCTAAAACAGTTGTGTATTTATGGTACCCTTAGCAAATATCATTTTAAGAAAAATTGACATAATTGGTTTAAAACCATTTCTCATTTTAGGGTTAACTATAACCCTAATTTGCTGTACATTTTCATATGTTTAAGCGAATAACATTATAGTCCCCTAATCCTTCCCCCCCCTTCCTCATCTTCCCCTTTCTTCCCCTTCATCCTCTTCCCCATCATCCTCTTCCTCCCCCTCATCCTTCTCCTCCCCCTCATCCTCTTCTTCCTACTTTCATCCTCCCCCTCCTCCCCCACCTCTCCCTCTCCCCCTTCACCTCCTCCTCCCCTTCTATTCCCCCTCACTCCCTCCTCCTCCCTTACGAACCTGCACATACAATGACTCTGTAAGAGCCAACTTGTTCAAACTTGCTATTCATATACTTAATTTTGTCTAGCAGTAATCAAAGATGTCTCTATAAGTGTTAAAAAAAAGTAAAAGTGTTATATTGGTTCTGCATTGCCATATCAGGGATTAACGTTTTTTTGTTTTGTTCATGTAATATAGCAGGTGACAACAGAAGAAATTTGATCCTGCATGGAAATTACAAAAATGTACAATTTCTGATCAACTTGCTCTTCTTATATGGACTGGTTAGAGGCAACTTGGTTTTTTAGTTAAAATTTATTTGATAGAGCCTGCTTTTAGAGCCAATTTGGTACAAAAATCAGGTTGATATCATATTATTCCATTCATGAGATATGGGTTTTAAAAGTTTTCCCGATTGCATTTAAAATTTGTGTACAGTATGATGAATTCGTGTTTGATGATGTCATAGAGGCAATTCCATTACAAATGTTTATGTATTTCTTTGAACGTTAAATTTGTTGTTTCTGTATGATTAGAAATAATTTTCCAAAAGTGATTGAAATAGGGTATATTTGGCAATGTATATAAATACCTAATTTTTGTCAATTGTTTTATCAGGTTTTACTAAAAAAAAGGATGATAGATTTTAATGAAATACATCAACTTTGTGGAGAATGTGTTGCTGTGATGTCATACCGAGCCTTTTCCTATTCGTTTATTGACATTTTTTGTGAACCCTAAAATTTGAATATCTCCTTGTAGGAATAACATATCAACATGATTTTTGTACTAAATTTTCTCTAAAATTGTTCTCTTTCTTACAAAAGGTTACAAAAAAAACAACATGGGAATATTCTTTTAAAGGTCATTCATTATACTAGTGTTTTATGCCTTTTTCTTTCTGAAAAGCTATATTCTCAAAGGGTTGATTGAGAAAGATGTGCATACATGTGGTCATGTGATGCATGCAAGGGAGTAAGGATTTGACATTTTCACAACCATCTTAGGGAAGAATTTGATGTTAACATATGGCTAGCTGCTGAGAAATTCATAGTGTGTGTGTTTAATGAGTGAATTAACTAATTTCAAATCCTCTAAGCTAAAAACATGAAGAACGCAAACAAATTCATCAAGAGCTTGAAAGAAATTTCAACAGGAAAAAAAGGGGTAATAATATAAAAGCCTTATGCCCTCTGCAATGAACATCTCTGAGTTACGAAATAAGCCACACCCACCATAGCAACGCGGTAAGTAGGTGGGGGCAAACAAACCTCAAATATGCAATCATGCATTAACAATGCATTGATATGTAGATGTTCGCGGGCCTGCCGCCAGCTTTGATTCATTTATGGCACTTCTCCTGATCTTTAGAGTTTTTAGCAAATAGGATAAACAAAATTCAGTTTGGTAACTGTTCTGGGTAATAACAATCAGATTTACAAAGCCCGCAGCAGGCCCGTAAGCCCAAATTTTGTTCACCATTTTGCCGTCACTCAGTCTGTGTGTGCAGAAATTTGTTTTGTACAGTAGATTGCATTGACTACATGAGTGGCACCGGTAACTAGCTGTACTGTACCAGTACCACGTAGGATGTTTTCCCCACTTAGTTACACAGATTTTGTTGCTAGGCAAATTCATATGGTGATTGGTTGAAAAAGCTGTCAATTATCTAACTCAGACAGGTTAATTCACCATCGCCTCATGACAATCATCAAGTCATATCATGTGTTTTTATGTTACATCATAACCATGATTCTGTAACATAATTATTTCCAGAAAATTATGCACCAATCATTTCCACCTGCATGATGCAACCTATTTGTTACTTCCTTCAAAAATAATAAACTCTTGATGATGATGTAAGCTATCCAATTAGATTAAGTAGTTTTGTAATGACTCATCAGCACTGAACAACACTGAATTTTCCTTAAAAGTATATGGACAGCTTATAGCATTTTAATATAAATTTAAAAAGCAGGGTCAAATACAAACCCCTAACCCCTCCCTCTTTCTTTGAAAGGGGATAGTGTTTCAATACTTAAAGAAACTTTTTTTATCTCTGAAAAAGAGCACCTTTTGAACAAGGATATTATTGGGGGGGGGGGTATATCTGTCCCCTCCAACAAACTTGCCCCTCCCCCTAGCTTGAAACAGAAAGAATTTTTGGCAGAGGACTAGAAACAATAGAATTACATAAAAAGGTAGACAGGTCTGCCTGCTAATACATCACAAATTTGCATTTTCAAATTGCTATTCATATTTACAAAAAGATAAATTGCCAAATTATAACAGATTTTGACACCTTTGGGCTCCACACATCTCCATAAAGTTTTTGATAGATGTTTAAACAATAATGTTGCCTCTACCATAAGGCATAGGAAACGGGGGCATGGGGAGCAAGCTTCTGCCCCCCCCCCCAAGCAGATTTCACCTTCTGAGTTGCATGCTTTCTGCCCGAACGGGAGGTGAAATAGGGAAATATAAATATCAAATTGAAAAATGTTAGATTATTAGATAGTTTCAAGTTTGTAAAATTTCCCAAATATTGGCCAAACTTTTTTAAAAACCGGCCAAAATTTACCCAAAGTTTACCAAAATATTCTGAAAACTGGCCAAAACTTGCTGAAAAATGGCCAAAAATGCCTTAAAACTGGCCAAAATTTCCTGAAATTGAAGAAAAGTTCAAAAACTGGCCAAACTTTTCAGAAAATGAAGAAAATTTTCTGAAAATGAAGGAAATCTCGAAGGCAATTTTCTGATTCGCAGCAACATTTGATGGAAATTTGTTAATTTACCAGTGCAATTCTGCCACTTGTCACCAGGTAAATTTTGGGTTTTACCCCCTCCCCTGACATGTGGCCCTTCCTACTTGTCACACCCTTTCAAATGATCAATTTGTCATAGTTGATACAATCCCAATTGAAATGATTTCTGTCTTGCGTAATCAAATTTGTTTGAAAGATTATTCAAAAATTAATGAGGATTTTGTAAACTATGTAATCCCATGCTTGAAAGGTCTTATTGCATTCTATGAGTGTAGTGTGATTTTCAACAATGATGTCAACAAACTTTTAAATAAGGGGAAGCAGAGGAGAGGACCACTGAAGGGAACTAAGTGTTTCTATATCTTTCTATGGATGTGTAGAAAATAGTCTTGCATGGTGCTGTCAAGAATATTTTTTTAATTAAATATTTAAACTATAAAATATGAAGAAAAGGAATTTTGCATATCAGCATAACTGCAGATTTAAACTAAAGAATTATTTTTCATTTGGAAAATTAGCATCCTCCCTTTTAAGAAAAATGATTACCACCATGGGCATATGAGCTAGATTTTTTTTTTTTTTTTTTTTTTTTTTTTTTTTTGGGGTTGGGGTTGGGGTTGGTAATCCCCTGCTATGATTTCCACCCTTGCCCTCAAAACTGTAATCCCTTTGATGAAATTGAAACACATTAATTGAAGACATTTATCATACATCTGAAAATATGCAAACATTGAGGGGATTTGTTCAGTGGTCATGTTTATTTTCAAATTCTTTAATGGACAGAATTAAAGAAAACATAGGGGGATTTGAGGGGGAAAAGGGCACTTTCCCCACATCCCCTCCCCCCACACTTTCGGTCTGCAAATCCCACCCATGGAAAAAACTATTGTAATATCTTGTTCCATTTAGGAGATATCTATGGCCGCCGACATAGGGGGTGAAAGGGGGAAATTCCCACGGGCCCGGGTCATAAGGGACCGTACACATTATATGGGCCCCAGATTTTCAATTTTTACCCCGGGCCCTGCAATTCTTTTTGACGGCACTGGAGATATCTAGTTTTGAAGATGTTTTGAAGTAGTTGGTTGATATACACTTTCACTACCATTGTTATTGTATTGTATCAAAAATTAATTGAACACAGAGGTTGCATTACAATTTTTTGTCTGGCGTATTTGGTTATGACAAGCTCTTGATTTTCGGCATATTTTGTAAATTTGCTGTTGTATGTACAGGGCACTGCATGCTAGCGAAGCTTGCAAGTATTGTTAAGACACACTTTTGTAAGCCTGCCTAACTAAAGTGAATGAAATTAAAATCCTAGCTAATGATATCGTTGACAGCCTGCATTTAAAACAACATCAAAACTTTCACGTACAGTGTACATGTATATACTGACTATACATACTAGCCTATTTGTGTTTATGTACAGTCCTTGTATGGACATGTTGAATTATTCGGCCATTAGTCTCGTAGTTGTATCATTTTCCTTATATTTCTGAGTAATTCAAAATCATATTTGTGTGAAATAAAACTTTTCAATCGCATCAGAGAGGTAAGATTTTCATTTAAATTCATTTAAAACTCTGGCTTGAAATTCCACATGCTATATCTAAATTTTACAATGCAGGTACAACCTGTAAGCACAACCTAATTGTTGTGTTTATCTTTAACCTATGAACTTTATTAACTTTATGAACAGTTGTATTTATATTCTGTACAGCACCACTGAATGTGCATTGTATAGATATTGAGCGCTATATAAATATATAAACATAAACAACCTGTGATGTAAGAAATTTTAGCCATAGTGTAATATACGACAAATTTGTCGTTAATGCGAACCCTGATTGAACATTTTATACTACTGGAAGATATTTTTTCAAGATTTCTTGCGTCGGTAATTCATATTTCGTACACGGTTTATGTACGTATCTAATGTCAGTCACAAAATCTCAGCAAAAGTTTGAATAAGATGACAAAGATGGTTGGGGAATGTGAGGAGGTGATGTAACGTTTGTTGTAGTCTCCATTGTTTATACAGAAATCTGTTAAAACTGCATGGTATATCTATATACTGGTATATACGAGATGGATTATGAACAATTTCTCCACTAATGTGTCATTATTATAGTCCCCCTTCCCCCCCCCCTTCCCCCATAAGAGGAAAATATTTGACCATCGACTGAATTAATCCATTAAAGTCTGGCTATTAAGTATAATAAGAATAATATTTATCAGACATCTGAAGAAATTTTACTAAACATTTTAGCATGTATTCTGTAATTTATTAAAACATCAATTCTGTCAATATGAACATGAATGGAGTGGCCAATTTGTTCATATGCCCTTTAAAGATACTTCAAATAGTATTTCAAATTTTCTAACATCTAGGAAATAATTTTTCCTTTGCGTGGGCGTGTTAATTTTATATTTGTATATGATATTAATGATTTAAGCCCTTAGAACTTCATGGTACAACATTTTGGAAGAAAATATTAAGGAGAATTCTAAAGAAATACATTATTGCGTGCTAGCACATAGGGCAAATTATGTCATCATTGGCATGATTTTAACCAAACAGACAAAATGGCAGCATCCATGTTACAACATCAAACTTGGATAACTTGAGAATGGAATAAGATTTTATGATGGGGTTTTTAGTAGTTGGTTTATTTTTAATTCTCAATCATGTATCAAGCAAGAATATTTGATTTTATGTAACCCAGTTACATTTAAGTTCAATTGGATCCAAAAGATGAAAAATCCTATTTATGATTTAATTTATGTCAAGGTGAATGATTGATATGTGTTTGTCACCCACATTAAGAATTCCTAATAGAAAGGTAAGTTTTCTGACAACAACAAAACATTTAACCCTTTGATGATTTTAAAGGCCAGTTACTGTCTCCATAATCGGAGGTAAATAGATTTCAATTCGTGTGTTTTGATTGGTGGAACCGCAATGGTACAATATACACTTATATTGATATCCCAACAGCATCGTTTTGGAATGAAATGTACATCGCCACATTTTATTCTTGATAAATGGCCTTTTGTATGTGGGTTTGGATCGACACGGAGATAACAGAGACAAAACTGCAATTTCAGAAGATTTAACATCCACATTTATTGTCAATTATAACAAATCAAAAGTGCGCCACCAATTTTGTCCTTAGCTTATCTGTATATTTTTTGTTTCTGTATCTAGCACTTCAAGAAGCTGAAGAGATCAATATTTTTTTCTTTTTCTGTGGAGTACATCAAGTGTCATTTTGTACAAAACTCTAGAAGAGCTGCAAACCACTTGGTCAAGCAAGTAGCTCAGGAGAGGGGAAAGGGGAGGGGGATGCAAACCACTTGTCAGGCAAGTAGCTTAGGAGAGGGGAAAGGGGAGGGGGCTGTTAACCACTTGTCAGGCAAGTAGCTCAGGAGAGGGGAAAGGGGAGGGGGCTGCAAACCACTTGTCAGGCAAGTAGCTCAGGAGAGTGGAAAGGGGAGGGGGCTGCAAACCACTTGGTCAGGCAACTTGCTCAGGGAGGGGAAAGGGGAGGGGGATGCAAACCACTTGTCAGGCAAGTAGCTCAGGGAAGAAGAGGGGGGCTGCAAACCACTTGTCAGGCAAGTAGCTAAGAAGAGTGGAAAGGGGAGAGGGGCTGCAAACCACTTGGTCAAGCAAGTAGCTCAGGAGAGGGAAAAGGGGAGGGGCACATATCCAAAACTTGTGCCCAAAATATGCAAAGTTTACTTCAATTAGGGCTGAGGCTGTATCTAAAATGGGCCTTGTTAATTTAGCATTTACTTAGATGTGCCCCCAAATTGCCAGTTTTGGTTTTCAGGTTAGACCCATGGTCCAAAAGGTTTATCAGCCAGAGATAAAGCCAGGGACCAAAAGGGGGAGGGTCCATCTGTGACTTGATTTGATTTGATCTGTGACTTGATTTAAACACCAAAAAGTTAGTGGGGGTCCAACAGACCTTTGTAACATTATTTAACAAATATTAAAAAATTGAGGGAGGTCTGCACCTCCATATGATTATATGCTACTGATATCAGGTTTTTTTATCTTTTTTCAGGTGGGGTTTGAAACTTTAAGGAGCAGAACAACTATTGATTTTTTTGTTGGTGGCATTATCATATCCACCGTTGTGCCCAAAATAACGGGGGATGTACCCTCACCCCAATTCCCATGATCGCTGAACATGCAGTAGCACAACAACAGGGGAATTATAGCATATAAACCCTATGGGCTCAAGAAACAAAAAGGGGCATGAACCAGTGGCATATTTTTTTATGGGTACCTAAAGGTCAGTGACCCCACCTGCCCCTAAATTTCCAGTTGGATAACCATTTCAAGTGTGCCTCGAACCTTTTGATACTTCCTTGCACATGTTGTAGCTGTTACAGAGCTGAAATGATCAGATATTGCAAGTGATGCTTTCTTCGTCATGCTTAACCAGGAACTTAATCAAATCTTGTTTATTGCAGTGATATTGTCTTTATACTATATATATATATAGTATTGCATTATTTACAAGTGGGCGTATGTAATACAAAGAATCCTTCAGTATTCATGCAAAGAGGAACTCTTTCTGAAATAAATTAAAATATGAGAATATTCATTTAAAACAGATTTGAATAGCGATGAAAGATTGTCTTTAGTATTGCACTATTTGCAAGTGGACATATGTAATAAGAAGAATCTCTTCATTCATGAAGCAATATCTTTCCTTTGGAGAAATGGTCCATCAATCATTCACAGTTAATGCACACATCACCTGCATTATGATACACAGATATTTTATCACCAGTTTGCAAACACATTTCTCCTACTAAAAACCTAGCATGGATTTCAATCACAAAAGTGCCCTGATTACTCAGCACTGGTTTTCTGTAATTTTATACACACAAATAACCTTGGGCTACTTGGCTGTAGTGTGCATGGGAATGGTAGATAAACAATCATTGTTTGGAGAGGAAACAATACACTGAACAGGAAGTCGGGTTGGTAATTTTCATACCTGAGTTTTCAGGATTAACTCAGGTGTCGGGTGTGGGTAGGCTTAAAGAGAAACTTAGAGTAACTTTTGAAACAAAAGAGTTTTGAATATTGATGAAATCATAAACTGATTTCATCATGCCAAACCACACACAGCTTTGGATGGTTGACCAAATCAGATCTGGTGGTAAGGGTCAGTGTGACCGATGTTTGTATTTTTCTGTCGTAGCCCTCAGGATGCGACAGGTCAAGTATTGTAAACTCCATGCTTAAAATCCGCCATCTTTTAATTGAGAATTATTTTAGAAATTTTATTTAATGAAGATAATATGGACTTTAAATTAAGTGCTATTTATTGAAGATTGTATTTTACTGGTTATGACACTACAATAAATTTCAACAATGCTGATTTAAAACTTTATGGTGTTGTTTTTCTTCCCAAAAATCATGTAAATTGGCAACGTCAAGGAATGCAGACAAAAAGTTCCTGTACCAATCCGGTATAGTTAATAGTCACCTCCAAAATGGATATGAAGAATGGAATTGTTTAGATATTTTTACTGTTTCAGAAACATGATAGAAAATATTTATTACACACAAATATTTTTTGAAGAGTCACAAAAGATAGTGAAGGAGAATGATATTATTTGAAATGAACAAGGCTAGTCTAACCAGAAATTTCAATAGCTAAGTTAAGAAATTGTTAGCGTGGGTACGTACGCCACATTCCATCTGTTGAAGTAATCTTGCAATCTGAATAGGTTAAGGTAAAGGTAATGGGAGCTTATAGCATAGCGCACATTATTGTATAAACATGGTGCTTTGCAAATTTACAGGTTAAGTCGGCAAAAATCCTTTTGAACATGAACGACAACCGAGTGTAACAAGTATGGTTTGGTCCAAAATTAATGATAGCTCAGTCGATACGATTGCAAAAAATGCCACACATGGTACATGTGATATTTCAGTAAATTATATTAATGGTTTCCACAGAATTTTGGAAGGTGAGGGGGAGGCTAAGCCCCCAATAGCCCCCTTAGGCATGTCACTGCTTTCTTTATTACTATCAATGCAAAAAAAAAAAATGCTCAACAGCCCTTTTTTAAAGGGTGCTCTTGTTGATTCTTTTGGTATTTTTTGGACCTTTGTTTAACCTTTTTAGGGGTATTTTCATCAGTTTGGTATTTTTTCTGGCTGATTTTCTCATCAACTAATAAAAAGGGGTATTTTTTCAGCAAATCATTTGGTATTTTTGTAGTCCAAAACATTGGTCACACTGGTCAGGGTACACATTACCACAAAGATCAGTTTGAGGTGTATTGATTTGCTAAGAGAGTGCAAAATAAAAAACAAAAAAGTTATATAGATGTGTCATTGACCATTTTATAGCAGTTTTAATTCTCAGTCATCAATTTGCATATTGAATACAATATGGGAAGTAGTACAGGGCAACCTTGATATTGCCTTTGTTAAATATTTTGTTTTTTAAACGTCTATCATAAATCTTTAAGTGCATGGTGCACAGTGATGTAGCTAGGACTCTACGGGCTGGAGGCGAGGGGCCCTGTGGGCCCCTATGGTATGTAGGTGTAATGCTATTTTCTTTTTCATGGGCCCCCTGATAAGGCCCGGGCCAAGCCCTTTTTAGGAGCAGTGCTCCTCTTAGTTATACCACTGGTGGTGCAGCAAATTCTGACCAAAAGTTGTTGAGTCTTTACTAGACCCCTATTTAAAAGACTTTTCCATGATATTCTGAGACTAAATATAGGGAATTTTTTTTAAAGAATTACATAAATATTTTGAGCTGTCCTGCCCAGTCATACATCATAAATGTTGCATTGATTAAAACTGATCAAACTTTAATCAGCAATAATTCATTTTTCCAAAATTTAAAATCTGCTCAGATGTACTCTTTCAACCAATAAAAAAATGCCACATGATGTTTATAAGCTGATTAGTTCAGGGTCAAGCAAGCCCATCGTGTATGACAGATGACTTTAAAAGAAACAAAATGGTGAAGAATGCATTCAAAAATCTTATTCCGTTAAGGAGATATTCAAGTTTAAAGTTTGGTATTATTTATGTAGAAACAACTGAAATCAGACTAGTTGTGACATCACTATCTCAGATTCATCAAAGTTTTTATGTATTCTATCGTATTTTGGGGAAATTTTGGGTAGTGTTGGGGAAATTCTCGCCAGTTTTGGGGTCATTTTGGACAGTTTTCGGGAAATTTAGGCCAGTTTTCCTGAAATTTAGGCCAGTTTTTCTGAAATTTTGGCCAGACCGGGAAAGAGATGACTCGACCAGGAAAGCACAACCCCATTGGGGATAAAGGGGGAGGGCAGCCTGCCCATACACCAGTCATTTTTACATAGGTAAGAAATTTAAACTTGAATATCTCCTTAGCTGAATAAGATATTGAAGTAGTTTCTTTACCATTTTGTTTCTCTTTGAGTTCTCTTGATGCAGCGCTTAAAAGGCATTTTCACAGACCCCCTCCCCCTCAAGGCACATTCAAGATTTGGCGTCATTAGGATGTCGAATCTTCAGGTCAAAAATTTTAAGTTTGGGTGAATCTTGACCTAAAATATTTTTGGGTTGGTGTGAATCTTGAACTAAATTTTTTCAAGTGAGGTGAATCTAAAAACTATTGCAGACGGGTGAGTGATTATAAAAATTTGTCAATCTAAACGATGGAAATGTGTCGAATTCAAATTATTAACATTGAATCAATGTCGATGCATATCGAACTGAAAAATAAAAAGTGCTTAAGTTAATTATACTATTTCCAACAGATTTTATTCTATCATACAAGAAGATAATGGGGAATAACAAAATGGTACATTATTATACTACACTGATTGATTAAACAGTAAAAACTAAGTAAAAATCTTTTTGATTTTTCTATGATGAATCTTCACCTAAAACAAATTGGCCGAGGTGAATCTTGACCCAATTTTTTTTGCCACGGTGAATGTTAACCCAAAATTTTGTTGCCCAAGGTGAATGTTTGCCTACAAAATATTGCGGGTATGTGAATCTTGACCTGAAAAAAAAATTCTGAAAAAAAGGTGAACGCTTGAGGGGGTATGTCAAGATGCCATTTGACCACTGCATTAGTGATAAACTTACTTGACCACTGAACTAAGAAATGCAAAATCCTGATTTAATCTCCAGTATTGCTTCCTTCCACCACAACTCTGCGCCATGCTACCGAGAATCTTGCCTCATTTGTCTGCACTTTGAATGAACCACGATTCATGTTAAACTCAACTCGCAATATTCGTAGAAATTCCCTTTGCCAAATGAGGCAACTGTTGCAATAAGGGTTATTGTATGCTAGTAAATATGTGTGCTAAGGTTAGAACTGTATGGTATGATGTGAGGGATTTTCCCTACTGTGTTTAAATATTTGTAATAAAAAGAGGAACTACTGTGTTAGTAAACAAAGTGGGGAGATATTTAAATGGCAAGATATCAGATGATTTTAGTCAATTTATTTATAGGCGGATTTGTTAAATGCGGACCTTTTTTGAGAAGAATTTTGTTGTGAGAAAGATTCATGATGAACACTATACTTTGTACAATATATACATGTTAGAGTACAAATAAATATACATGTTAAAGGATTAGTTCAGTGATCAAGCATGATTACCTGATATAAAAGAGGACTTCAAAAGAAACAAAATGGTTAAGAAAGCATTCAAAAATCTTATTCCATTAAGAAAATATTTAAGTTTAAAGTTTGGTATCATTTGTCTAGAAATGATTAAAATCAGACTAGTTCTGATGTCAAAGCCTATGTATTCTTTCATATTTTGCCCTGCAATTTTGTGGCTTAAAAACCATGTGATATGTCAAAAAATTAGTAAAACTGAATCTAGGAAGGGTATTTATAATATACCACCTGAAGAAAGTCTGAAGAAAAATAATTTAAATAGTGAAAGAATGAAATAAACTTTCTTTAAAATACATAAAGACTTTGAGGAATCTGAGGCTATGACATCACAACTAGTCTGATTTCAGTCGTTTCTACATAAACCATACCAAACTTTAGAATTGAATATCTTCTTAACGGAATAAGATTTTTGAATGCATTCTTCACTATTTTGTTTCTTTTGAAGTCCTCTTTCATATAAGATGAACTTGCTTGACCACTGAACTAATCCTTTAAAGTACATGGAGAGGTAAAAGGGCCTTCATTGATGAAGCTTGTTGCACCTTTTAATTTGCAATTGCAAATTTGTGCCGTTATATTAACAGGCAGACATTTCTTTCTGTTTTGATCACTATTCCCCAATGTTCTAATGTTTCACCACTATTGTTGAGGAATACAATGTTTCAAAAATATGAATATTTTGATTAGACTGGATTAGTGATTTTAATGTAACAAAACAATTATTTTTTGTGCTCTATAATTTACACCTTTTACTTCCCCCGCTTACAACGAGTGAACACACAATTACAATGACGGGGTCGTCGCCTGCGTATTTGGTTATGATAGTAACAATTTGGTTATGATAGTAACAATGCTAAAGTTTCAAACAGTCAGACGACCTGATACATATGACCCTATTTATTTGCTTTATTCTGAAAACCTTAGTTGTTGTAGAGTTGGTGCGGAATATCAGAGCAATGGATGAAGTCCATTGTGTGGTTATTTTAATCAATGTCCACTGCCAGTAAGTTTGTGGTTTGATAACCAGTTGTGGTGCACTGGCATGTCTACCCAACCCAGGCTTAAAGTCAGGGCCTCGTGGTCTGTAGACAGGTATGATAACCGCTACAACACAGTAGGTAGATATTCTTCCCCCAGGATTGTGTGTCATTTATAACAGATCTATGACTTTCCACTGTACCCAACATTTCCTTTTTCAAAGTTTTTGTTTCCTTCTATAATAAGGTATGACATCATTCACAATTAGATCATTGATGTGAAACCTTAGCAGGAAATACCTAACCTTTGATATAATTCCATTGTAAAGCTTGACCAAGGAGGTAACGCTGGTTTGACTTTTATTCATGAGAAAGACCATATGCTGGGTTGATGAACTGCAGTAGCTGTCACAAGCTGCGTCATGTGTGTGTGTGTGTGTGTACATTGGACTTTGCTCTGTTAACTTTTGGATATGATTGCTTTGTCCATTGTTGACTTGCTATTTTGGGATTTCTGGTCAGAATGGATATGTTTGATCAGAAGGAAACCTTTCTTTAAATATAAATAAATTCTTTCCATCATGCCCAGTAACTGAAAGGTGTAAGGACACCTGTATAAGACTTGTATCACCTATAAATTCTCAAAATAATGAATAAGTCGCATTTTGATAAAAGCATTTCAATTATCCAGGGACCAACCATTTTACTGGGTATTGAATAATTGCTCAGTAGTTCCTTCTTGTTCATTTTTGTAATGGTTTTTTTATATTTTTTAAAATATTTTTTATGTTGTGTTCAACTTTAAATTTTTAGTTTGTGCCTGCAGTTTATGGAATTCCCCTACCCCAAATAAGGATATTCTGTAGTGCCATCCTTGCTTATATTGTGTTTTTCTTTCATTAATATTTTGAGCTTGATACAATTGGAAAGCAGTGGCATAACCATGGAAGGAAGAGGGAAGTGGCATAACCATAGAAAGGAGGGAGCAGCGACAACCATAGAAGGGAGGGAGCAGTGGCATAACCATGGAAGGGAGGGAGCAGTGGCATAACCATGGAAGGGAGGGAGCAGCAACATAGCCATGGAAGGGAGGGAGCAGTGGCATAACCATGGAAGGGAGGGAGCAGTGACATAACCATGGAAGGGAGGGAGCAGTGGCATAACCATGGAAGGGAGGGAGCAGTGACATAACATGGAAGGGAGGGAGCAGTGACATAACCATGGAAGGGAGGGAGCAGTGGCATAACCATAGAATGGAGGGAGCAGTGACATAAACATGGGAGGGAGGGAGCAGTGGCATAACCATGGAAGGGAGGGAGCAGTGACATAAACATGGAAGGGAGTGAGCAGTGACATAACCATGGAAGGGAGGGAGAAGTGGCATAACCATGGAAGGGAGGGAGCAGTGGCATAACCATGGAAGGGAGGGAGCAGTGACATAACCATGGAGAGGCCATAATCATGGATGGCCTCCAAATCAAAATTCTGCTACTCCTGAATTATAAAAGGGCATTCATAAAATTGCATGCATATAAAGACATTTCACGCCCAGCCGTTATTTCAGCTTTCCCCAAAAATTTAGCACCAGCTGCCCTTATGGGCAGGATTTGCAGACCAAAAATGGAGGGGAACATAAATTAGTCACAAAATAAAAGCTGTTATCATGGGGGTAGGGGGAGGGGTGGGAGGGGAGGGGGGGGGGAGGGGAATCATGAAATCACACTAGAATACACAAAAGATATGAATATGGAACAAATGCCCCAAAATCATGCTTATGATAAGAATTAAAAACAGTGACAAGGAATTAGTGAGGCAGGTGTACAACATGATCCTTAGGGAAATATAAATTTGGGGATTCATCTGTATCCACAGTGACATTGTTCAGGCCCCTAAATTTACTTGCCCCTACACCCCTGGACAAGGTGAATCATTGCCCTAAAGTGGGTGGACAAGACATGTACACTGACACACCCCTCAGTCACTTAAGTGACTGACATTTTTTGTGAAATGACTTTCCCCAAATCAATCACCTCTGTACAAAGTCAATGGGTCTGAAGTAAATTGACCCAGTCAGGAGTCACTTTGGTGACTGACAATTTGGTACAATGACACACATGTGAGTCACTATTTCATATGTCAATGACTCACCTTTGACTGACATTGCCGGTGGTAGTAGGGGTGAGTCATACAACTGACAATGCATTACACATCCCATTATTATGCTATTGTAGAGGTGTGCATTTTCATACATCAAAAGTTTGCATTCTGATACTTAAAAACAAAACAAAAAACTTGATTTTTGACTGACATTCTGCAATTTTTCCTGTTGCATTTGTAAGTAATTCTGAAACAAGTAAGCAACTATAAAGCCTTTTACTCTCAATTTGAGAGATTTGCAGCATGAACTAAAATTGTTCAAAGGCACAAACATGGCCGTAGCTTTAATGAGCAAAATTGGTCCATATGCACATAGCCTACTTCACCCCACCCCCTCCCCACCCTCTGGAAAAAAAAGAAGAAGAAAACACTTGAAGTGAGATAGCAACAACAACCCAAAATTAAACCTTGTAAAAATTATGAATCAACTTTACAGTGATTTCTCACTGTTTTCCACAAACATTTCAAGCAATTCTTGCCTAAATTGCTGGTACTTGTTGCAAACTATCTTCTTCTTTCACAAGAGGAAACTGATAAATTCCCAAACCAGACCTTATATCAAATAATCCAACCGCTCACCTTTCAAAACCTCAAAATTGAAACACATGTCACAAGAGCCTGACAATGCAGTGAATCATTCTATTATATTGTTTATTGTGTTATCGTCATAGCCACGTACATGAATACACCCACCCACAGTAGGCGGAAACCATGATAGTAGTAACCTCGTTTCCTTTTAGCTGTATCCTAGAATTCTAAAGGGTAATTATTTCTGTGCAGAGATAGTACTATATGTAAATACTTTGCCATTGTTAACTGCTAGGAAGCGTGGACAGATGTTTAACCTTGCTTGAATATGAAACAAGCGGTCTGTGTTTATGTCATTTTCATGTTAACTTGCCAAATTCCTGCAAGTGAAGGGATTAGCCTAGGAGCTGTTATGTATGAAATAATCCATTAAAGGATAAGTCCTGGGGTCAAGCAAGTCTTATCTGATATCAAAGAGGACTTTGAAAGAAACAAAATAGTAAAGAAAGCATTTAAAAATCTTATTCCATTCAGGAGATATCTAAGTATAAAGTTTGGTATCATCTGTGTAGAATTGGCTGAATTCAGACTATGATGTCATAGCCTCAGATTCCTCAAAGTCTTGATGTATTCTGTCATATTTTGTCCTGTGATTTTGTGACTTAAAAACCATGGGATATGTCAAAAAAGTGGTAAAACTTAATCTAGGATGGGTATTTTTATGATATACCACCTAAAGAAAATTTGAAGGAAAATGATCTAAATAGTGAACAAAATTTAATAAACTTTCTTTAAATTAAATTAATAATTGTTAAGAATGTGAGGTTAAAGATGCCAACTTTCCATAATAGACTTACTACACCAGTCATTTCTACACAGATATAAGACAAAGCTTTAAACTTAAATATCTCCTTAATGGATTAAGATTTTTAAATGCTTTTTTCACCATTTTGTTTCTTTTGAAGTCTTCTTTCATATAAGATGGACATGCTTGACCCCTGAACTAATCCTTTAACCATGATTGTATAAAGAAGGAGGAGGGGGAGGGGGGATTCTGCAGTGTAGCCAATCTTCAATAAGTGTGGTATCCTCCTCAGCTCCTCCATGATTATATCACTGTGTGTCCCCATTGTGAATGTATTGCAACCAACATAAACACTAGGCTGTTAAAAGGAAAACATCATGGGTCTAGCCAGTTAACCCATGCAGGGTACACCAAGTTTTACATCTGCTGAAAATGGGTACCCTTCAGTCTCTACCCCACACCTTATAAGTCTATATAGCTTCACCACCTACCATATGGTGACCTCTTATCTTTATTCAGATAATGGCAAGCTTTCTCTAAGTTATCTTTAAGGTAAACAACTTTGGATTCTTTGAAAGAAAAATGAAAGTTGGTCTAATCTCAACCTCACCCACACACTTGCTCAGTGAACCACTCTGCATATTAATTATTATGATTGTTAAAAGTCAGGTTAGCAGATTGTTGAAGGAGGCATCCAAGTGCCAGTGCATGCCAGTCCAAGTTAACTTGACTTTTGATTTTAACTTTGTACAAAAGGTGTGTGTGTGGGAGGGAAGGGGGGGGGGGCTTTAGAGGAGCCTTTAAAACATTATTTTGGAGAAGTGTGGGGTACGGACCCCATTACTCCTGTGGCTAAGCCACTGGGGAGGGTCACTCACTGTCAGTGCTCCCAGACTTATCCTTGAAAAAATCTTATATCAAAACAATAAACTAAAATTAAGAGATCTGGACCTGTCTGTTCGTATGGAAAATCCCCCCACCTCCTGCTATCTCCCCAACCCCCTAGATTTTTCTGAACAAGGAAGATGGATACCAGACACTACCCCACCAACCCTTCCTTAGTCTGAAATTGCTTGATTTTGTACCTTATGATGAATGCATCATATATTTTAACAATAAGAGGTGCTTTCCCAGGTTATTAAATTAAGTAAACACCTCCAAATCTATAAGAATGGGAAGTAGTTTATTCTCTTGCTGATGTAACGAGCCAATCTCTTGAATCATCCAGTATTGCGTGACAAGGAGGTTTAACCTCAACCTCACCTCCTATTGTGTGCCTTGGCATGCTTTCTGTGTATACTATGGGAGGTATAGTACAGTTACTCAGCTGAATTGTCAATTGAAAAGGAATGTTTGGCTACACACCATCCAGACAATATGACCTAAAACCTTTCTAGGATGATATACCCTAGGATGTGAAGTGTTGCCTTGTGTGAGGTGATGTTTACAAATGTCATGCAAAGTGTTTTCCTTCCAAGGTTTAGCTCAGTGGTACAGCAAGTTTATCTTATAATTTGAAAGAGGACTTTAAAAGAAACAAAATGGGGAAGAAACAGTTTACAAATATCTCCTTCCATTAAGGAGATATTCAAGTTTAAAGCTTTGTCTTATCTTTGTAGAAATGACTGGTGTAGTAAGTCAATTAATTGTTAATGTATTTTAAAGAATATTTATGTAACTTTTTTCCCATTTCAATGCTTTTTCCTCAAACTTTCATCAGGTTGTAAATTAAATTATCCTTACAAGATTTTCTATTGCTACTTTCCTGACATATCCCATGGTTTTTAAGCCACAAAATCAATGGACAAAATGTGATAGAAGACTTTAAGACTTTGGAATCTGAGGCAATGACATTACAGCTAGTCTGATTTCAGTCGTTTCTACACAAAATGATACCAAAGTTCAAACTTAAACATACCCTTAAAGGAATAAGATTTTTGAATGTTTTCTTCACCATTTTGTTTCTTTTCAAATTCTTCTTTTGTATGAGATGGACTTGCTTGACCACTGACTTAATCTTTTAAATATCTATCACAGCTGCAATTTTATTTCTTTTTAAATGTAAATTTGATTATTTTCACAAGGGGCCTGGCCCCCTAATGATTTCAATGGGGTCCAGGACCCTCAATAATCATTTGTAGTTTTCATATTTTTGCTATATTTGGGGGTCCAGGACCCCCAATAATCATTTGTAATTTTCATATTTTTGCTATATTTTTAATCACCCCTGAGATGTAAATCATATGTTCTCTTTATATGATAGCCCAAGTTATGCAGTCCACAATTACAATATCATTCAATTATACAAAACAAAAACTTCAGTTTTTGTAAGACATTTTCTGTAATGGACCCTTTTGACTATAATGGAAAATGTTCAGACATATGATCATACTTCCATTACGTCTGATCTATGACAACTCGCCTCCCTGACCTGATTCTAAGTCGTTATAAGCGGGCTTTATTGGATGTTGGCACTATTGACTATTGCCCATAATTGGCCTTTACCTTGAAACGGATATATTTATTTTCTAACATTTTGGAAAGTTAGGTTGCTCACTTGCGTCGTAAAACATGGGTAAAATCATAATTGTATTAAGACCTCCAACTATTAAATTAAAACTCATAAATTAAAAGCTGCCTGTCTGCCCTTTTCATTCTTTAATTTTGCAGTAACATTTTGCTTTCAAATAGCCTACATTAAACAGCAGACTTGAGAATATTGTAACGCAGGTCCGAGTGGGTAAAATAAAGGCTTTAGTGTAACAATAAATACACAAACGATGGCTATGAATTCCTTTGATATATATTTGGGATATAATTATAATGAAACAGATCAAACAGGTCTAGCAATACACTACAGTAACTCTACTCCACAAGCTCATGATTACAACTGATTATATCTTCATTTTGGATGGTACAAAAGAACATGTCCCCTATTCCTGGACAAGTGACTCACAATCATGTGCACTGGTATTGACCACATAGAGACAAGACAAATGTCTTGGCTCCTCTCAATGGGTTTATGTGGCAACACCTGAGAACTAAGAAGGTCATGGACCAGTGAATTACTTCCAAGAAGTAGGGCACAATATAATTATGGAATCAAGAAATAAAAGGAAATAATAATTATACACGTATGCTACAATATTATGAGTTCAAATAGATTTTCTTTTTGCCCTTTAAATGTCAATTTTGCAAGAGCTTCGGGGTTTTGCCCTTGACCCCTACCAGGGCTTTTCCCTTCGACCTCATGCCAAAAAAGCATATTTATTAACATAAAATTGACAAAATTAAACAAATTTAAGAATGATTTGTCCAAATTATTGTAAATTTTGGTGAAATTTGGCAACATTTCCGAAAGTGAAAGAATTTCCCAATTATATGAAAATGAAGGACGTTTCACAAAAAGGAAGAAAATTTCACAAAGGTATAGCCCCATGGTACGAGTGATTCTAATGAAAAACACAGGCATATATTGAATGTTGAAGATATGAAGATTAACTGTTATTTTAATAATTAGCATCAATACATTTTTTATGCATAATTTGAGACATTGTGGGGGGACAATATTGTGGGGCTGAACATAATTTAAGCCCCCTCCCAAACTCTTTTTTCATTAAGGGGGCTGATTTCCCCTATCCCTTGGTTCTACTGCCACTGTAAGGGGGAGAGGCAAGAATATAAATTTTATGTTTTGTGCCATCATGGTGGTAATGTACTTTTCCTAGTGGCATGGGGTGCAGGGTTTACCGTGGGAAACTGCGAACAAGGGATTTTCAAGAGTAAAGCCCTGATAGGTAGGGTGAAACCCCCAGAAGTTTATAATACATTGCTTTTGGATGTTTTGTTTGCAATCATAAAAAGAAAATCCAGGCACAATTTTTACATTTTATTCTTCTATCACATGAAATAAGGATTGCATCAGACTTTCTTTCTCCTTCAACTATCATATTGTAGGCTTTACCAATACTTCCATGCACTTTTAAAGGGAAACTTAAAATCCTTAATGATAGTGTCTTTGACTACTGCAAAAGGGCAAACTCCTAGGGCCTTAATAGCCCCTCCTTACCACAGACACTACATAGAAAAGATCTTGCAAACATGAGGGTTAACCACAAGAATTTACCCTCTGATCCTGTGAACTTTAAAGGTCATCTATTCTGATTAAAATGTGGAGGCTTACATCTTTTTTCCAAAACGATACTGATTGGCCTATCAATGTAAGTGCAGTTGTACAATTGCGTTTCGACCAATCAAAACACACAAATTAAAACCTATTTACCTCCATGTTATAGAGATGATAGCTGGCCTTTAAGCTAAAAGGAAGTTATTTAGTTATAATAGTTCCCAATTCAAAATGGGATTTGAATTCTTCATGGAGTTTGGAGTTGTTACATGAATAGGTAGGCCAATAGGAACTTAATTTTAACTGTTAACAGTTCTAAAAGGTAGTTTAAAATGGTTTCATCATTGGCAATTGTGAAAATTTGAAAAGTGACAAGTTATTAAATAAGAAATGACTCTTCAGAGCTTAGTATTGGCAAGATGGTTGTTAACTTTCTTAGAAAAAGGAAGAAAAAATCCATGACTTTAGAAAAAATGTTTACCTACAGTAGGTCACTTAATATTTTCAGAGTTAATTATTCAAGAAAATATACAAATTTGATGATATGGGTTAAATGATCTTCATTTTGTAATTGATTTAAATCCATTGTCACTAAATTGGGGAATGGGAGGTCTAATTAAATAAAATTATGTTATTAAGGCCAGGAACCCTACTACATTTTGGACGTTCATGTCAAATATCAGGGTTCAACCCTTCCCCCACCCCTCCCTCATACCCACACTTTTTCTGGTTTCTGACTACACATACCACTGCTCCCAGGCAGTTGTTTTTTATCAATTTGATCTGCCAGTAATTTTGATAGGAACTGTCGCTAATCTCATTTTTTATTTCATTAAGACACCTTTTAAGGGAAAAAAGGTGTAGAAAATCTGTAACAGAATTAGTCTTATTCCCTTTACTACGAGACGTAATACAGCTTGTGTAAATTTGACAGTTACATTAACGTCATACTGTGGAAGTTACCACAATTCACCTAATATTATTACCATATTTAACACTCCTGGTTATTTACCAGCTTTCCAAGTCAAATAGGGCATGAATATACATGTTTTCCAATTCTTTAAGAACTTTGGAATAGTTCCTCTTTAATCTATTATTCATCAAGAAATAAATATTTAATCACTTTCCTTATATAGCAGTACACGCCAAATATATCGTTGGCCTTTGAATCAATGATGTCAGCATTATCAACAGCCCACTCAATATGAATATTCATGAGCTCTCTCTCTCTGCACCACTGATTTGCCCAGGTCACTCACTATTCAATTGTTCTTCCTTATGTTTAGAATTCCAGGTAGACAGTAGGAGATGATAGTAAGAGGTATTTTTGGCAGCAGGAGATGTTATTGCACAGCTCTAAATGCGGTATGAGCATACACTAAAATCTGGTTTTGGTGTTTGCCCCATGTAATATGCTGGTTGTCTGCCAAATGATGGAACTCTCAAGGACATGTTCTATGGCATTAGGTCAGCATCAGGACAGCTGGGTGGAGCTATTAACTGAAAGCATGGAAGTAGAAGAGAGCGAGCTTCTTGGTTGGATCAGGGATGTTATTTGAATCCCTGGTTGGATGGCTGGTTCAAGGTTTATAGACAGTGTCAATTTTGTCAAACACCTGCTTTGTAATTTTTTTTTAAAAATGATTATCAAATCCTGATCAGACAATCTTTATGTAGTCTTACCATAATCAAGATTTTAAAAAGTGTGTGGGGGTGGGGCTACCCCTTTTTTTTTTTAATGACAAAATGTAAACTCAACTTATTGAAGAAAAAAGTATGATTATGTACTATTAGGGGAAAAGGTAGATGGGGGGGGGGAGGGGTGGAGGTCAGTCCATCTATCCCACCCCTGCTGCTACGGGCCTACAGATTATATATATTAGGAAGCCAGGCAAACTTCCCCTAAAAGGGATTTTACCTTCCTGGTTGCTTAATTCTTTTCCCACTAGGTAGTAAAATTGGAGAATTCTTTGAGTAATATTGAAAATGATAGAAAATATATTGAAAGTATTATTGAAAAACTTGAACAAATTGGTGAAATTACAAGAGAATCATTCGGTAAACAATCAACAGATATCCTATTAACACAAGAGATTTCCCGTTGAGCAGCAACGTTTGATACAAAGAAATTTTTAGTGCAATTTTTCTGCTTGTATTAAGAGGAAATATTGGGGATTTATAGGTGACCCTTCCTACAACCAGGGATTTGTTATTCGGGACAAATCCCTGCTACAACCATGAATAGCATTTAAAGAGGGAGGCTCGTCTCAGTAAAATATGGTAAAAATGGGGGATACTATATTTTGACGTCACTTTCGGTGGTGGAGGCAAGATCCGATCCTCTGTCTGTTTGTACCACACAGTACAGCCAGACACTAGCATGTATGTTGTGTGTGCAGAATTACATACACAGCGCATTACGTTACTGTGACGAGAAACTTATTTGTTTTTTTCAATGCTTTTTTTGTCAAAAAGCGAAAGTGAAATTTTAGTATTATAATACTACAATGATAGTCACCAAATGAAAATTACTGAGAAAAAAAAAGAAGATAAACGATTCTACCAAGGCTCGAACTCACGACATGATTTTAAAAAAACCGTTACTTGCGATCGCCGCAACCATCTGGGCTATCTCGTGGGGTGACCTTTAAGGCATTTTAGATAACTATAAACCTTGCAATACAAGACAACAAATCGCGCAGCAAAATTTCAACCAATCAAAAAATTTGAAAGGAATTCTAAATATTGTGCACATATGACGATATCGCCTCTTTAAATTTTTGATTTATGGCTGATATAATTTTGACACATTTTTTACCTAGCTTTACGAAAGTTTGATGTTGCAAGAAGATGCCGGAACACAGTTTAAAATCTTTGTTTATTTTTTATATTTCTTTAATTAAATTTGTTGAAAATAGATGAGGATGTTTTTCCAAAGAAAAAGAGGAAGCGATAACGATGATTCACATTCATAAGAGGAACACTTTGAATAATTTTGCCACTTCTAAAATAATTTACTCTTTGCTTTCTGTTTGTGAAATTTGATAATAACATCAGGAAGCAGGGTTTTATTTTGCTTAGCTACCTCCCACACTCCTTAGCAACCAACCTCAAAGTTTCGCACTTGCCCATGCAATCAGAAAGAATCATGTCCTGATTTATCTGTAGAAGTTCATGTGTTGTTGCAACACGTGTAAGTTCTTCACAAAATTTCTAGTGTTGGATCCGGTGAAGATAACTTCAACTTGGTCACTATTCATTATCAATAGTGGTATGGAAAAATTATTAAAAGAAATCCTTTTTCCTATATAATCCTATAAATAATCCTATATATAATCCTATATAAAATCCTATATATATATAATATAATATAATGTAATATATGTATAGATATATAAATATAATATATTATATATATATATATATAATATTTATTTATCCCGCATTCGAAAGCCAAAATTGAATGAACCTGTTTGTTATTAAGAATGACTGAATTAATTTGGACTCGAATTTGACCCCAAGAGTATGGCCTACGACTGTCATCTACAGCTTTTAGAGGTAAATGTGTTTGGACCCTAAGCATGTTTTGATGTTATTTTGGGGCCAATTTTAGCCCTAAAATATTGAATATTCCAGGAGCTTACGAGAGCCTTGCTCCCCTGGACCCCCACCAGAGGCCTTAAGCGCGCCCCTGGACCCATGCCTATCAGCGAGCGCTTTGCGCTTGCATTGCCAATAAAAAATGGATTTACGCCCTTGTAAACTAACTTGCTACAATCTCATAGGCAGAAGGGGGACGTTGTACCCGCATTTATCCATAGACTTTAATACCTCTCGAAGATATTTTCTTACATTCATGAATATCTGTCTTTCCAAACCTTAAGAAAACTGGAGGTCGCAAAATTGTGACCTGCTCCTCAAACCTGATTCGCAAACTATTTGTCATTTCCAGATGAAAATTTGTTTCCAAGAATTTATCAAATGAATCAGACTGTAATTTAATGGTTTTACTCCAGATCCTATCTTTTGCCTGAATTTTCTTATTTCGGGTTCTTAACCCCAAACCTAATCAATTTATCCCCAAAGAAAAGGCCCTAGGCATCTTCGGAACCTAAAATCTCTTAACATTTTGTACACCTATTGTTATTCTTCTTCAAACTGAATCAGGTATGTGTTACGGAACACATCCCTGCTTAAATACTTAGTGTACAAGAAATTGTTCTTTTTGGGGAATAATTACATATTTTTTGTTGCTCCACTGCCTGGGGGAAACTGCTTACTTCCTGATTGGAGATAAAGATAATTTAAAAAAGGAAATAATTTAGAACAAGAAAACAAAAAAATCCAGTGAACTCTCCCAAATCGGGTTATGCATTAGGGAAATACTGTTTTCGTTTCCCTAATCTGGGATTGTGTAATCGCATTAGTTTGTGATATATTTGGCTTCTGGATAGAGGTATTTCTGTAGTTGATTATTTTTGTGGTTTTCCATTTCTTAATTTCTCATATTGTCTGATTTGCGTCCATCGGAGGTTACAGTTTTTATTGCTTGATAAACATAAAGGATGCAGAAAGTTTGATATCCGGGGTAATCATGATGTAGATTATTTCTTGCCGTCATGTATGCAACGTTGATATCCAAAAAGAAACATTAATGTGATGTGTGTTTTATTTTTGATTTGGTTCAAATTGCATCACAGGATGTGAAGCAAAATTATCCGAACCATGTAGTATTATGATAGAGATGGAGGAAATGATGATAAAAGTATATGATCTTGTTGATGAATGATTCAGATTAGTTTTACTTGTTTGAAAGTCTTTAAATGAAAAATGTAGCTACTTCAAAAATCTTCATCACGGTCCGTTAGAAATATACAGTTTTACGTTTTGAATGTTTTGGTGGTCTTATGCAAGTTTTTGATGTATTAATGAGTACCAGAGCCACAATTCCTAGGGTATGATAGTTTAAAACCAATGCATCCTCTTCCAGTGGCAGAGCTAGAAGATGAGGAGAAAAAGGGGAGGAGGAAGGGAGGGGGGGGGGGGGGGAATGACTAATAATGTGCAATTTTTGTTTCAAAAATATATTGCAGTTTTAAATTATGATTTTCCCTATACGATAATGTCCTCTGCCTTGGTACCTTCATCATTAGAAGCATGGTTACCCAAATCATTTGAAAACAGATTAATATTTACAAAAAAGGGTTACCCCTTATGTATTCTTCCTCAAGTTCATTGTAAGGGTTTACCTTTTCTCATTTCAAGGAGGTGAGAGTATCTTGAAACATTTACTCTGAAGTGCTCTTATTTATAGTCATAGCCTGTTGAAAGCTCGGGGGATTCCTCGAAATCAACGAACTTTTATCTTCTTCGGAATCGACGAATATATATGCTAATCATATTCGTTCACACAGCTCGGTTGTAACATCACACTATCATATTAGATGTTACACAGACGTTTTCGTTATGTGTGATATTTCTCTGAAAATGCGGTTTGACCTTCCGTACACAGTGATATGATAGCGTAATATAAATGTTGCTGTTGTGCAGTATACCTAATAGCTAGATTTTTCATCCTTTGGCCGTAACTCCTTTCACTTTAACCCATTTCTGTATGCTGCAGCTGACGTTGTGTGATTGCTGCATGTCGTTAATATTGTGGGTATATATACAGGGAGCTAGACTAATAACTACGACTGGCAGTCCAGTGTTCGGTAGTTATTGAACACATCCTATGGCTCCACTTTTATTTTCCGGAGTTTTTACGTTCGCCCACTAGGGTGTTGACTTTGTGAATATAGCCCTGGAAAAAAAAAATAGGTATTTTTCGGGCCAAAAATTTACCCATTTGTAAAGAAATATGTTAGTAGAAAATTTGATGACTTCAATTAAAAACATACTGTAGGCCCAGAAAGTTTTAGAAACATAACATAGGGCCTATATTTGAATCAGCAGAATTCTAGGTGTAAAAATAGAACCAAAAAATGTTACCGAAACAGTGCACAACATTTGTTGCGACTAACGTTAAATCAATGGTAAGTTGAATTTCCATAGTCTATTTATGAGTTGTAGTTGACCGTGTGAGGCCGGTAAGAGAAACGTGAAGCTTGAAACACAGTGCACGGAAGTTGACTAATGTTCCGGCTGTATCAACAGAATTATTCTGCAATGTGCACAAAAGATTAAAACAATATCTTCTTCAACACAGCCCATACATACATTGCACAATATACATACATACACAGTGATATGAACGTTGCTGCTGCGCAGTATGCCTATAGGTGACTGGTCCCGGTGTTTTGACAGAATTATATATTCTGCCCTGTACACAAAGAATTCAAAAAATATATCTTCAACACATCCTCAGCAACAGAATACAAAATTTATGCTACTGATGATAATGTGAGAAACAAAAGCATTGACATCGAGCATTAATTCACCGCATTAATTCCGTGCCAACGTTGATTTAGGCGTTTCTAGTTAATAATAATAATAATCGTAATGCTTATATAGCGCTTTATACTGTCCTAGACTGTCTCAAAGCGCTTTACAATTATTACCCTGGTTACTGGGCCTTAACTCTCCTGAAAACTTTCTCACTCCCTGGGGAGTCACAAGCCCGTTTTATCAGCAGCCATATACAGGCGCCGGGCTCCAAACACATAGAACTGTCACTGCCCTCACAGGTACCCATTACAGCTGGGTGGACTGAAGCAATGAAGATAAAGTGTCTTGCTCAAGGACACAACACACTGGCCTGGCCGGGAATCGAACCTAGTACCTTCCACACCATAGCTCGACGCCTTAACCACTAGGCCACTGTGCTCCACAAGTAGTTCATATAGAATGGTTTGTGGCGACTGCCAGTGAAACGTCATTAAAGGTCGCTGTGCAAATCTTTTTTATCATTTTATGAAAAATCATTCTGGTGAATCATTTTTAAGTTTGGTAAATATTTGAGAGTGACATAAACCAGGGAGCTGTTTCCGAAGGTGGATAAATTTCTACAGGTTCGACAATCTCAAATTAATGTTACATGTATGGCACGGAAGATAAGTATTGTGGGTAATATGGTAAGATGGCCACTCATGAATTATAATATGTCCTCATACAATTTCAAATGCAATTTTTGTCTTCGAAATTAAGGAATCCCCCCTCCCCCTTTCCCCCCCCCCCTCCCCCTCCTCCTCTTCCATAGTTGTTCTGCTCCTGAAAGTTTTAAGCAGTCAGACCCGAACTGATAAATAACCAGGTCGGGTCAGATTTTTCCTCTTTATTTTCTTTATTCTGAAAACCTTAATTGTTGTGGAAGTTGGTGCTGAATATCATATTAGCAATGGATGAAGTCCTTATTGTGTGGTTATTTTAATTAAGATAAAGTGTTCTCATTATTTGCTACAGTAAGTTTGTGGTTATGATTTGCTGGATGAAATTTTTAAGGAGAAGGACAAGTCATGTCCCCCAGACTGGTTGATGTTTGAAACCAGGGAGTTGACATTTAGATGTTGAAATGTAATCTGGGGAAGACAGAGAGAAAGAAAGGTTTGTAACTTCTTCTCAGCTCAAGCATCCTTGACTCAAGCCTGGGGGTGAGAATGTCTTCACTCCTACTATGAAGAGTTCAACAACAAAGGGAGGAAGACAATCCTGTCAGCTCTTGAAGAGATGTGAAGGACATTGGATTATCTTCAGGTTAGGTTAGGAGTGGAAGAACAGAGGAAATTGTATGTCTCAGCAGGATGATAAAGATTATGAAAGGATTCACTTCTTGAATTGATTCATGGATTGATTTCCCATGAACTTTATTTAAGTAGCATTATGGGTAGCTTAATCAGAGACCTGCTGTTCTAAATAGCAGGTCCCTGGCTTAATGATGCTATTGTGTGTGTAGGGTCAAAGTAATGTTGAAGATCAATGAAATGTATTGATCAGGTGTTGTTTTGGAGTTTGATTGGTCTGGTGCTGAAGATGTGGCACCGCATGTTATGATTTGAATAGTTACAGGAAGCAGTAAAGTAAGAGAATGTTGCTTCTTCTGTGTTTGGATCTAGGATTTTTTTTTCATGCTGTAGCTTTGGAACAATTTCTTTCATGTTAAATGAGGGTCAGGGGCGTCGTGACAGGGGAATCGTGACAGGGGGTGTCACACCCCTCCCCCGAGAATGAAGAAATTTTTTGGCAAAATGGTCAAAAAATTCAGGCAAGAATGAAATTTTTTTTTGGCAAAATGGTCAAAAAATTCAGGCAAAACATGTGGATTCTTGAAAGAGCTGTTCTGAAAATCTGTTTACAAACTTCTTGTTTTTTCCAAATTATGTCTTAAATTACCCAATTTTTTTTCAGATTCGGTTCTAAGATTTCCCAATTTTTTCAAATCGGGTTCTAAATTTTCCTGATTTTTTCCAAATCATGATCTTAATTTCTGTTATGTTTCCAAACCAGATTATACAAATTCTCAATATTTTCAAATCATGACATCAAATTTTCTGATTATTTTGATAATGTTGTTGATTAAACTTCTACATTTTTCGGAATTATGGTCTTAAATTGTCCTTTTTTTCTGTTTAGAAATAATTGTTTGAACTTAAGATTATTCCAAAAAATGATATTACTTTTCCCATTTATTTGAATTGTTATCGTAAATATGTATCAGGATTAGTTCAGGGGTCAAGCAAGTCTATTTTATATGAAAGATGACTTCAAAAGAAACCAAATGGGTGAAGAAAGCATTCAAAAATCTTATCTAAGTTTAAAGTTTGGTATGATTTGTGTAGAAATGACTGAAATCAGACTAGTTGTGATGTCATAGCTTCAGATTCATCAGTCATTATGTATTCTATCATTTTTGTTGTGTGATTTTGGGGTTTAAAACCATGGGATATGTCAAAACAGTAGTAAAACTAAATCTTGTATAGGTATTTATGATATACCACCAAAAGAAAGTTCAAGGGAAAATAATTCAAATAGTGAAAAAATTAAATAAACCTTCTTTAAAATACATGAACAATTGTTAAGAATGTAACTTTCCATAGTAGACTTACTACACCAGTCATTTCTACACAGATAAGTCATAGCTTTAAAACTTTAATATCTCTTTAACGGAATAAGATTTTTGAATGCTTGCTTCACCATTTTGTTTCTTTTGCAGTCCTCTTTAACATAAGATGGACATGCTTGACCCCTGAACTAATCCTTTAAACTTTTAAATTCATTCTGAAGAATGATATCAACTTTCCTAATTTATACAAAACATGACATTTATCATTTTTTTGTCGAGAAATAAATGATCTTAAGCTTTTCAGTATTTCCGGAATATATCCCTGAGTAACTTTAATCCAGATTGTTCAACTTTGTCATCATGCATGTAGGGCTGGATCCAGGAATTTTTGTAGGGAGGATGGGATGTTGGCAAGAACAAGGGCACATAGCCCATGGATAAGATGGATAAGACCCAGTGGTGTCACTAGGATTTTTGTAGTGATGGGGAGGGGGAGGAGTACAGCAGCAGCATAGGAATAGAGGCATGGCTGCATGGGGCAAAATTCGACCCTCACCAGACTAATTTCTCAAAAATTCAGAAAATGAGCTAAGGAAATCAAAATAATGCCAAAAAATTTAAAAATTTTTTTAAAATGTATGTAAAATTTCGAAAAATCTGCATAATAAAAACTAAAAAATGGTTAGTTTTCAGAATATTTATTAATTTTTAAACACTTTTTTTTTTTATGTTTATTTTCTAGAATTTTGGACATTTCTTCAAAAATAGGTCCAGCAAATTGACTATTTTTGGCTTAAATATTCAGAAAATTCAGGTAAAAAGCTCTTCTTTTCTAAAATTTCACTAACTTTGTTCCACTGGCTGGCTGGCTGGCTGGTTGGCTGGGGCACTACAACTTTTGGAACTACATTGGTTGTGAGAGTCTTCAAGCAAGGAGCAATGGCAACTTCTGCTTCGAGATGCCTTGAATGGCAACATCACACATGTGGACAGCATATTGGCAATATCATATAAAATTGTGACATGTTGATAACAAATTTTCAGAGATTGTAGCACAAAATGGGTGATGGGGCTGTACGCTTCCCCCTTGCGAGATCTGTGCCCTCTTGTGCTAAGTCAAACTGATATAATGTGTGGTGAAACATTCAAGTAAGACAATTTTCTATTCATATTCATGCAAGAACTTAAAATGCATTTTGGTTCAGATGCAATAGCATCAGAAACCTTGCAGTCATGATGGCATATGTGTGTGTGTGTGTGTATGGGTGTGTGTGTAAGTGATGCCCAGCTCGTAAACACCATATCTCAAGATTGATACACCGGATTCATGTCATATGGGGTACACAGATAACCCTGGTCCGTAGATGTGCCCTATTGTTTTTATGGTAATGTCATGCAAATTAATGAGTAGGCGGGGCAAATGTAAAAATCTGGAAATGTTA
Source organism: Chiridota heheva (assembly GCA_020152595.1). NCBI lineage: Eukaryota > Metazoa > Echinodermata > Holothuroidea > Apodida > Chiridotidae > Chiridota > Chiridota heheva. Next base: position 167,802 of record JAIGNY010003303.1, read on the forward strand.
TCATTTTAACAACTGCATGTATGTTTTGTTTCATATTTGGTATACTTATGATGAGCTAGTGTGTATATGTTTATTATGTTAAATTGTTAAGATTGAATTAATATGCATAGTGGGCAGGGCTTAATCTGATTTTGATAAAAAGAGCTTGTAAACATAATTTCTGAAGAATAGTAGACTGGATTCATGTCATATGTGGTACACAGGTAGCCCATGGTCGCAGATGTGCTCTATTTGTTTTGGTGGCAATGTCATGCATATTAATTATTAGGCGGAACTTAATGTAACACTTTTTAAATGCTAATATTGTAAGAACCGCATGTCTGATTTGTTTCATATTTGGTGTAGTTATGATGTTAGCTAGTGTGTACATGTTCATGGTACCGAAATGTTAAATTTCATTAATATTCATAGTGGGTGAGGCTTAACATGATTTTGTTGAAAAGAGCTTGTAAACACAGTATCTCAAGAATGATACATGGAAATCAGTTCATATGTGGTACACATATAGCCAATGGTCTGCAGATGTGCCCTATTGTTTTTGGTAACGAGATCATGCATATTAATGAGTAGGCGGGGCTTAATGATAAAATCTTAGAATGTTTATATTTTAACAACCGCATGACTGATTTTTTTTCAAATTTGGTACAATCATGTTGATAACTAGTGTGTACATGTTCATTTTGCCAAAATGTTAGATATTATTGATTTGCATAGTGGGCAGGGCTGTAACATGATTTTGTTGAAAAGAGCTTGTAAACACAGAACGATACATGAAATTCAGTTCATATGTGGTACACAAGTAGCCCATTGTCTGCTGATGTGCCCAATTGTTTTTGGTGGCAAGATCATGTATATTAATGATTAGGCGGGGCTTTATGTAAAAATCTTGAAATGCTCATATTTTAAGAATTGCATTGTTTGTTTTATGTCATATTTGGTATAATTGTATTGTTAGCTAGTGTGTACAATTCATGGTACCAAAATATTGAATTTCATTGATATGCATAGTGGGTGGGGGCTTGATGATTTTGTTGAAAAGAGCTTGTAAACACTGTATCTCAAGATGATACATGGGATTCAGTTCATATGTGGTACACAGATAACCCATGTTCCGCAGATTTTGGTAGCGATGTCATGCATATTAATAAGTAGGCAGGCTTAATGATAGAATCTTAAAATGCTGATATTTTAAGAACTGCATCATATCTGTTTTGTTTCATATTTGGTGTAATTGTGATGTTAGCTAGTGTGTTAATATGCATTGACTTGACAGGTTATACAAAAGTTGCAAATAAATCAGCCTATGAAAAAAATTATCGGAACCACTAAACCTTTTGGTTCTGGTCGGGTAAAACTATCACCCAAAGTTTCTTTAAGATGACCCAAATTATGTTAAAATGAACAAATTGTGTTAAAAATCACCCAAAGTTTGTTGAAAATAGAACAAATGTAGTTAAAAATTGCTTAGATTTATTTCAAATTTGCCTAAATTGCCCAAATTTTGTTACAAATTCCAGAAATGTTGTTTTATATGGCCCAAATTTTGTTGAAAAATGGCCTTAATGTGGTTACAAAATTGTCCATTATATATCAAGTTGATAGTGATTCACTTGTTTCAGTTTGTTTGTTATCAGTTAATATGGAATATTTTTCATTTAGCCAGAAGTCAGATTAAAAAGTCATATTTTCAGGCACTTTTTGCCACCTCTGGTGCTGAAAGCTGGATAAACCACAGCCCCAAGGGACCCATGGGTAAAGCTCCAGAATTTTTTTTAGCTTTTGATCAGCTCACTTTGAAGGAAAAGAATCACATATCAAATTCTAGACTTGAAAATATGTGTTTTCATTGGGTGGGTGCGAGTAACAGGAGTAGGAGGCACAATGACAAACATATAAGGGCACATTTTAGGTTAAATTGGGGCATTTTGCCACCGAAGGCGGAGTGTACAACCTGGCATCCCACCCTCTGGATCCGCCCCTGGCCACTTATTTTTATTCAAATCATGATCTAAAATTTTATCCGAAAATCTTGACTGCAAATTTTGAAAAGCTAAAAAAAAAAAATTCATTTAAAGAAGAAAACCACACTTACAGAAAGTGCGTTTTTGCACTCGAATTGAAAGTTTTTGAAGAAATTGTGAAAATTTTGTAGTTTACTTTTTATTGGCTTGGCATATGGACAATAATTACAATTCAGTTCTATTTGATCAATTTTTCTTCCTTTGATCATATTCCACACAAAATATAAGAAAAATTATACAAATTTTTAATTGATTAAGTAGCCCAGCCGGTTACGGCTTTGTCTTTTTAGCGAGAGGTTATGAGTTTGAATCCCACTGAGTCTTATTTTTTTCTTCCTCTGTTTCTTTCATATGAATTTTATTACTTGCAAAACAGTAAACATTTCATGTCAGAGACGATGCGGTCAAGCTATTGTTGAAATTGAAGAGAATAGGGTTAACAATCTGGCGTTAGCTGAATATGACACTGTACGCGATAAGCCCCGAAAACTCGATTCATGTCAAGTGCACAAAACACGTTCAGAATTGTCTCGTTTTGTTGCCCTTTGACTTTTAGTTTGAGAATTTATATTACTGCGTCCTCCAACTACACAACGCTGCAGCATTTGGTTAATATTAGCTTGGAAAATGTAATATTTTAAAAGAACAAACAGAGATGCTATCGATACTAGTTGTGAAATTTCAATGGTAGACACACGTAATACGTGGCATCGATGCATTGTTTACATACAGGCATTCCCAAAATGACATCATTGCGCAATGAGCCTTATTCTGGTTTATTTTGTTAAGGTGACAAAATTGCATTTTTCTTTTGCGATTTTCTCGCAACCGATTGGGTTTTGTGCAGAAAAAGTTATATCTTTGCAAATAATTTAACATATGTAACGTAAGTTTTTTAGTTCACAAATTCAAAATTGTATTTCAATTTTGTTAGTATCTCTCTAGTAAACCACTGTAACTTATGCACTTGTCAATTGTGTGACTCATCCCTACAACCCCAGATAAGGTGAGTCATTGCACCAAGAAGGGTGACCAAAACATGTATATTGACGCACCCCTCAGTCACTTAGATGACTAACATTTGTTGTGAAATGACTTGCCCCAAATCAATCACCTCTGTACATTGCGTCAATCGGTCTGAAGTAAATTGACCCGCCCCACAGTCACTCTGGTGACTGACAATTTGGTCAATGATGCACATGTGAGTCACTATTTCATATGTCAATGACTCATATTAGCCACTTACCTACTTGCTAATTTATAAACATTCTAATAACTTTTGCCTTCCAAATACTTCAAAGATAGATAGAACACTGAGATTGACATGACCTCCTGGGTGTAGTCATTTTAGGAAAAATTAGGGCGTGTTCCCACTTGAGGATCTTGCTCACCAGACTTGATCACAGTCACTTGATCTTGATCCTAGTCGAGAGTTGGATCATGATCCAGACAAGAGATTAGATCCACCAATGAGATTCTCAAAAAACAGGTGTGAGCGCAGATCAGTTGCCGGTATAAAAGTAAATTTTGCCCTCAGTAAATTTGGCCCCCTGGCCTTTATTTCCTAGAAAATTTGGGCCCCCCCCCCAGACAATTAAGCTATAGCCATCCAGTAAATTTGGTCCCCCCCCCCTTATAGTAAAAAGGGTCTGCTAGGAAATTTAGGCCCGGCCCTTCTTTTCTATGAAATTGGGAGACAGCAACTTGTCCAACTTTTGCAAGAAAAAGCCCTTCTTCTCCTTTCACACTAAATCTCATTGCCCTTTTGCATAAAGCACACCTTTGTTTTCTTTAGTGTATTAGCTTATCACTTTTTAGCTTATCACTTCTGTACACAAAATTAATTGAAGGAACCTTACAGACACACCAGTAAATTACCTAGTAAAATCATTCTCGAGAGGACCAAATTCACTAGACATTCCTTAGGAAATAAGGTCTGGGGGGAAGGCTCAAATTTACGGAAGGGGGGGGGGGAGCCAAATTTACTATCACACCAGCGATCATGATATTGTTTTTCCTACAATCATTAAAAACATGGGAATATTCCTTTGAGCTGGTTACAGCTTACGAGCAGAGTACATGACCTCCTGGACATGGTCATCTGTGGATTATTCTCAGTCCATGATTCTTAAATTAAGACCTATTGAGAGAGGTCAGTCCTTTGTGCTTTCAAAATTCTTTCAGTTATATTTGTGACATTTCATTTGCATGAACCGGGTCAGATGGGGTCATTGTCCAGACTCCTTTGTTATTCTAGACAAGTCACCTTGGGGGAGGAGAGCTGACCATTAGGACTGACCTCACTCAGGACATACAGGTGGTTTCTGTCTGCAGTACAAGGTGAACTAGTGTAATTCAATCAGGAGACATTTTTTGGAAGAAACTAAATTTGTTTATTTCAAAGAACACAGATTAAGGAGTTTTAGTAGTGGCAGGGATATCATGTATATATGATCTCCCTGGATACATGGTCTCCCTGGATACATGATCTCCCTGGATACATGATCTCCCTGGATACATGATCTCCCTGGATAGTAGCAATATAGAGACTTTGGGAGTACTATACTTGTAGGTAGAGCAGGAATGTGGTGTACATCTCTGGGTAGAGTTGTAATTTGAGATACTGTGTCACCCATATGGTATATATGTAACCATAAAATTCATATTTGTAGCAAATTGATAGTATTATCCACAATCTTTAATAATAACCTATTTTGTATGGAAGCAAGAAATTTTAACTACTTCCCATCATTTTTAGTAATTGGTTGTTAAGACCTTCCTTGGTTAGACCAGGAAGTTGTAATCTTACAGTTTTAAAGGGTTTATTTGTTTACTCGAAGGCTCTCTATACTTAACACAGATTGAAATACCAGCAGTGAGGTTTTAAGAGTTATTTTAGAACCATGGAGCTATTAACTGATTGATTAATAGCTCCTTGTTTGAACTGAATGTGCTAATGTTTGGAATTCAGATGAGACATTTAATTAGAAGAAATATTAGCTGTATCATCATGATGGTTTGTTTTCCAGATTAAAGGTATATATGAGGGTGGTGGACAAAACATATGTACATTGACGCACCCCTCAGCATAGGCGTACGAGACAGTTCATTTTGGAAGGGGGAGGGGAGCAGAACAATATTTGTCCAAATCCTCCAATCTTGCCCAAATTTAACACAGTTCATGAATAGACTCATAAAATCCACATTTCATGTTTCCACAATGCCAAATCATCTGCTTTTAACAACAAACAACTGAACAAAGCTTTTAAAGATCATATTTATATCTTTAATTTTTTCATCTTATTCAGAAAATATTTATGTCAGTTTTTTTTAACACAGTTTTGCCTAAATTTTGATACCCATTTCCCCCGAATTCTTGGGTGCCCAAAATTTGGGGGGAAGTCTTCCCCCCTGCCCCCCCCCCCTTCCGCCCCATATGCCTATGCGGCCCTCTGTCACTTAGGTGACTGACATTTTTTGTGAAATGATTTACCCCAAATCAATCACCTCTGTATAAAGTCAATGGTCTGAAGTAAATTGACTCACTCCAGAGTCACTCTGGTGACTGACAATTTGGTACAATGATGCACATGTGAGTCACTATTTCATATGTCAATGACTCACCTTTGACTGACATTGCTGGAGTAGTAAGGGTGAGTCATACAACTGACAAGTGCATTGGACCTAGAAGAAGTGGTCATGATGGTTTATCCATGTGAAGGGTATTATGGGCATGTAGAGGCAACTGTAGCAAGCATATACCATCATAGTAACAAAAACTCAATCAAAATTGGTCAAACATTAATCATTGTGCAGTGTTGTTTAGTCTCCGACATCAATTTGCATATTTTATGCAAATTTTGTGATGTTTTTATTTATACAATCTATTTTTGAGACCTAACATTTACATCTTTGTCTAAAGGTTGATTCAAATTACTAGACCATCCATTGACATTTATTGTCAATTCAGTTTATCTCTGCCTGTTCAGTCCGTAGACCTTTCTAATGATATAGCATAACATAGCAAGGTTTAATGTCCCAAAAGCATCCAGTGTTGGACATTATATCAAGATGGCCAAGGCCTTTGATAACCAGTTGTGAACTCACTGGTTGCAGACCCACCGGGATTCGAACATGGGACATGCGGGTGAGAGGACAAAGCACTAACCACTACACCATGGAGGTCTGTTTGATTTGGTCTTAAACGAGCTGGCGGCCAAAGAAAAGTAAGAGCGTTTGAATTTGAGTCTCATAATAAATCAAATACCCTTTTTTTGCACCCAGCAGTACGGAGTATCATAAACATTACTAAATCCTGACCAGAGTACTTGACTGTTTATACGTGTTTTTAATTCCCTTTGATTTTTTTTTTTTTGGAATTTGTACGCGATGGGTGAAAATGTTTGTCAAAACAGACTGTATGATGGGACCTCTATTGGGTAAAATCTTCATTAACTGGCAAAAACTAATGTCCTCACTTTTCGGCCGCTAGCTCTTTTAAACATTCATATCAATATCCTATAAAAATCATACAGGCATGATTAGAGTTTTCTTCAGTTCCCTTTTGAAAAACTCTGATACCCACTAGGAGCTGACATAAAGACTTCCCTCCCTCCCCTTTTGCCAAATGTTGATTTTAAGGGGGGGCGGGGCATTTTTCGAATGATCTGCACATAATACATAAATAAGAGAATCTCATTTGGTCATTTGGTTCAAATATTTTTTCATAGAGGCTCCCCCTCCCCCCACTTCCCTCCCTCCCCCACTTCCCTCCCTCCCTTCCCCATTCCTCTTAAAATTTATGGCTACGTGTCTGGAAGACATGCAAGTTTTTTTCTGTCATGGCCCACAGGATGCGACAGGACTAGTATTGTAAACTCCATGCTCAAAATCCGCCATCTTTTAATGATTTTATTTGTTAAATTTCATTAAATGAAGAGAATATGGACTTCAAAGTAAGTGATATTTATTGAAGATTGTATTTTAATGCTTACGACGCTATAATCAATTTCAGCAATGTTAATTCAAAAATTTATGGCTTTGTTTTTATTCGCAAAAATCATGTAAATTGGCAACGTTGAAGAATGCAGACGAAAAGTTCCGGTGTCAATCTGATATTTTAATAGCCACCTCCAAAACGTGATAGAAAGAATGGTATTGTTTAGATATTTTCACTGTTTCAGAAACATAATAGAAAATATTTATTACCACTAAAATACTTTTTTAAGAGTCAGAAAGAGATAGTGAAGGAGAATAATATTATTTGAAATGAAAAATTGTTAGCTAGTCTAATCCAGAAATTTTACCAGCTAAGTTAAAACTTATAGTGAGGAAAAAACAAGTTAACAAGTTTAGACATGAAGGCTAAGTTTAGGAAAAAACAGTTCTAGGAAACAGTTTAGACTTAGTGAATGTATATCAATGTCTGGTGGTTCTGGCGGTAAAGCATTTTAATCTTAGTGTTTGAGCAGTAACTGTTTTACTGTTTTAACATACAGCACGTGGAAATTCAGATATCATGATTATTTCTTGTATTGATTATTACGTTTGGGATTAGGTTATCACTATCAATGATGATGATTGTTATTGATTTCACATAGCATTTGGAAGCGGGTGTTCTTTTTTCTTAATTTTAGCATGGTCCAATCTAATTTATGACGTCTTTATTTATTGTACCTAATCTATTTTATGATAAATTTATTAATACCCACATCACCTTGTTATCTTTCTTTGCTTTTCATTTTTGAGGAAAATGGTTTCAGATTAGGGAGAACAGGCTGACAGAGGCACATAGGAAGTTAGAGGCCACCCCCGAAAAGCGTTTTCCGGTTGCATGCATGTTTTTATTTTTTGAATGACAACAGTTCCTGAAAATTTCTTGAAATTTACAGTTATTTCCTGGAAAGTCAAGAATTTTCATTAAAATTGAAGAAAAATTTCCAGTAAATTGAAGATGTCACTGACATGCAGAAAATTTCTCGGAAAATGAAGTAGATTTTCGAAAATTGATTAAGTTTTCCATCAACTTCATGAAAATTTAACAGAAATTGAAGAAAATTCCTGTAAATTCATGGATAATTTCCGAAAAGTTCCCATGATTTTCTCAATTAGCGTGGGCAAAAAGATAAAGGCCTTTTAAAATTGTATTGCTTTGAAAATTCATTATGGCTTCCATGTGCACATGACCCTGATATTATAAGAACTTCACCTGCAGTATCAAAGGTTTTTGGTTCTATGTTGTAGATTGTGGCCCTTAAAAATTTTGGTCCAAAATTGACATTTTTGATAAAAGCTTAAAGATTTTTATCCAAAAGTACAGATTTTGGGGTCAATATTGAAGATTTTGGGACCAAAATGAAAGATGTTTGTTCGAAAATGGGAAGATTTTTGGTGTAAACTGTCCTAAATTAACGATAACTCAGTCAAAACGAATACGAAAAATGACACACATGGTTCATTTGATATTTCAGTTATTATATTAATGGCTTCGACAAATTCTGGGGGTGAGGGGAGACTAAGTCCCAAATAGCCCCCTTAGACAAGTCACTGCTTTCTTTATTACTATCCATACAAAAAAATTAAATGCCTTGACAGCCCTTTTTTTTTAAAGGGTGTTCTTGTATAAATAGCTCTGAGACCATGGGGATAAAATGAGTCTCCATGGTCTAGGACAAACAAGGGAGTTCTAATTTCTCAGCCGATAGCTACATCTGTGATCTGGTCACAATGACCACACCAACCATTTTGAAGGTATAAATAAAGACATTCCCTGCTGGGGAATTCCTTTTCCATACCAAGGAGCTTCCCTGTCCATACCAAGCATTCCAGGTGTAATTGGGCGATTTCTGCATCTCATTAAACCATTTAAATTCCTGTGGTCTGCTATTTGACCCATCATTATCATTGAGGGAAGAGAGTAAATTGATAGGATTATTGGATTCGATCATAGGATTATCGGATTCTCGATCATAGGATTATCGGATTTGATCATAGGATTATCGGATTCGTTCATAGGATTCGATCATGGAGTAAATCTCTGGGTTTTGGATTTTCAATCCTTCACCCCAAAAAAAAAGGCCCGAGAAAATGGTCTGATAATTTTCAGTGACTGATATTTACAACAGAAATTGAAAGGAAAAAAATAATTTTCCATCCTTCCACCCCCCTCCCCAAGTGTAGAAAAATTAACATTCCTTGCTCAAGTGACTTGGAGAAAAACTTACAAAAGGAAATTTGCCTACTGAAAGTGTGTGTGTGGGACAGGGAGGGGGGAAGGGGGGTCATAAAATCACACTAAAGCACAACTCACCATACCAAAGATATAGATATGAAAAAAAAGCAGGGATTGGAACTGCCCCCTGTTTACCCCACCTTGCACCCCATAATCCTGCCTATTTGTATTGTTCAGAATTAAAAGCGTCATAAAATTAATAGTCAAAGCCTTAAATTTGTTTTCCGTTGACAATAAAACAAGACACTTAAATAATTCATACAACTCAAATAATCACTGCACCTGACCATTTTAGTGTGTATTTCACAATGACATATACAGAGATGCAGATGTATAGATAGGTGTTTATAACTCATGAGCAAGTACCAGTCTACAGGTACATGTTATTAATTTTGTGGTTCACCTCAGGAAGCGGTAAGCCAAAAATTGTCAACAAAAATTGTGATAAGTTTGAATTAGAAAGCATGGAAGGAAGAATGCAAAGGTCAATCCAGGGGACTTTTTGGTGAAACCTACAGGAGGTCCCTGTGGTTTGTTAATCAGGATGGTTTTGCAGACTCTTATTTCCTTTTCAATGGAAAAGGTACCAGTTTGGTAGTTTTATTATTTTTTTTTTTGTTAAGTTGGAAATATTTTGTGGAAAATGTATGTAAGGTCTGTGTGCTGGGCTGTTAAAGGTATATTTCCATTTTTTTTTTATAACCTTTCATATGAAAGAGAAAAATATTAGAAACAGTTTAGTACAAAAATTAGGTTGATATGTTATTCCTACCAGTAGATATTCATATTAGAAGGTTTACAAAAAATGGCAATAAGCGAATAGGAAAAGGCTTAGTATGACATCACAGCAACACATTCTCCCACAAAGTTGATGTATTTTATTAAAATCTATCATCTTTTTCTATTAGTAAAACCTGCTAGAAAAATGAATTGATGAAAGTTAGGTATTTATATACATTACCAATTATACCTTATTTCAATAACTTTTGGAAAATTATTTCTTATCATTCAGAAACAACCAATTAACATTCAACGAAATACATAAACATTTGCAATGGAATTGTCTCTATGACATCATCAAACACGAATTCATCATACTGTACAAAAACTTTAAAATACACTTGGGAAATCTTTAAAAATCCATATCTGCTAAATGGAATGTGACATCAACCTGATTTTTGTACCAAATTAGCTTTAAAAGTAGGATCTTATAAAATATTACAAAAAAAACGTGGGAATATTCCTTTAAAACCATGTGAATATTCTTTTAAAAACAATGGGAATATTCCTTTAAAAAGCATGAGAATATTCCTTTAAAAACCATGGGAATATTCCTTTAAAAACCATGGGAATATTCCTTTCAAAACCATGGGAATATTCCTTTAAAAACCATGGGGATATTCCTTTTAAAACTATGGGAATATTCCTTTCAAAACCATAGGAATATTCCTTTTAAAAACATGGGAATATTCCTTTCAAAATCATGAAAATTTTCCTTTTAAAACCATGGGAATATTTCTTTCAAAACCATGGGAATATTCCTTTCAAAACCATGGGAATATTTCTTTGAAAACCATGAAAACATTTCTTTAAAAACCATGGAAATATTCCTTTAAAAACCTTGGGAATATTCCTTTCAAATCCATGGGAATATTCCTTTAAAAACCATGGAATATTCCTTTGAAAACCATGGGAATATTTTTTAAAAACCATGGGCATATTCCTTTTAAAACCATAGGCATATACCTTTAAAAACCATGAGAATATTCCTTTCAAACCATGGCAATATTCCTTTAAAACCCTTGGGAATATTCCTTTAAGTTAAGGTGTAATAGCTCGATTCTTGTACATCGAATATACTTTCAATTTTGGTTACGCTCTTGTACAGTTACAAATAGAAAGACCTGGGTGTAGCCATGTGGAGTGGGGGAGTGACCAGGAACCTCCAAATTTCTCAATTTTGTTCTGAAATTTTTAGATCGTTAGCAACATTAGACCTTAATCTGATTCAAACTGAACTCATATTGCTCATCAAATTGTAATATTTCTGACTACACACTGCAAAAACAAATTTGTTAATCCAACTAATTAATTGGTTAAATTTGACCAATTTGATTGGTTGGTGTGAGTCTGAACAATTTATTGGTTAAAACAACCAATTTAGATTGGTTAACTCATTAACCAATAAAAATTGGTTGGTACAACCAAATTAGTTGGCTAGAAATACCAATAAAGATGGCTGGGATTACCAATTGAATTGGTTGTCACATCCAATTGTTTTCCACTTGTTTTTTTTATGCCCTCTTTATGTGCACAGCAACAACGATAATTTCCGAGGATGAGGGTAAAAACAGCATAAAAAAAATTTGCAGCTCATCTTGTAATTGGATAACACTTCATGAACAAAATATAAAAGAATTTATTTTCCACACTCTGCAAGGAGGCAATATAGAGCGAGGAACAATTGGGCAATGAGTAACATGGATCACAGTTTGTGAAAGATTTGTTGACGAAATTGGGTCTAAAAAGGCTGCATGAAGTGTTTGAAGGTGGCCTTTTTTATTTTTCTGAGTCAGAAAATGTTACAGCTGCGGTAAGTTATCTGCCTGAGGATATTCGTGTTTAGCCTAACTATCTGACCGTAGCTGAGGTTTGCATGTTAGGCTAGGACCTACAATCCCCACCAAAACGGATGAAACAATACTTGGTTTTGATTCGTATTTCAATCAATTTTAGCGCGTTCTGTACCCCCTTCCCCGTTCATTGTTGCTCACATTTTCAATTTCTCTCTGAAATTTTGCCAACATTGAATCAGGGGGGGTGGGGTTTGTTTCACCTAGTTGTGTTGTCACCATGTGTGACTTAAACTCTTAATGTTCCAATGATGTGACCATCCACGATTTAACATATTATTTTAATCAATTTACATTTAAGTTTTGCAAATGATTGGTCGTGGTAAACAGTGATTTGTTTAGCCAATATATTGATTAACTAAGCTAATATGAGATTAACCATTGAAGTTGGTTATTAAATCAACCAATTTGTTTTTGCAGTGTGCTGCTTAACTTGCATTGAACTTTATTGTCAGTTACTACAAAGGCACCAATAAAATTATGAGATCCCAGGCTATGAGGCCTCTTATGGAAGGCTGAAGGGAAAATAAAGCAATTTACGACAAATGTAAGCAAAAAAGTTGGAACAAGAAATAGCAATTTAACTACAGCTAAATTGCTGGTAACTTTTTTTTTTAATTCATGAGTCAGTCCCCTTCCCACAGGGGCAGTGACATTAGCAAACTAGATCTGCTAGTGCTAGTGGAGTTAACAAAAACAAGCCTATTCTGAAATATAATGTTCTCACAGACATAAGCAGGATTTGCCCAACGAAAGTTGGGGAGGGGGGGGGGATTAGGCAAAATCATGAAATCACCATACAAAAGATAGGGGAATAAGTGGGGTAAAGTGCAGCCCTCTAAACTCGCCTATCATGCTTACAGACTTTATTTCCTTATTGGCTTATGTTTTTTGCATAATGTTTCCGATCTTTCCGAACGTGAGTCAATTCCACCGGAACCGTTGTGTATCTTAAATTTCATTCAAGCATTTTCAGATCAAACAAAAATAGAGAGCCAAAACCCTCTAGTGAGTATTTCCTATATAGTTTCTATCGTCTCATATGTCTCCAGACTGACCTATATCTAAAATTATTTATCAAACATTTATAAATTCCTACAAAGAACTTCCCTTTTAATTTGCGAGTCTTCCTTGGAAATTATCCAAAGGCATCTTTCCGTTGCTAAGGCATGCTTAGCAACCACGTAGAGACGATTCTCTCTGTTGCTAAACTTCATCTCGCTTTCGGATCATGACGTTAATATGTGGGAGTAGAAAATCAATACGCGAGTGAGATGTTGTCTTTATTGTTATGTTTCCACTTTTCAAGGATGACTTTGTTAGACGGGGGGTCGTTTGCTGTGTCACATCTGACTTTAACGAGTAGAAGAAAGAAAACTGGTTTATTTTAAGAACAAAGGGTGTCTACGTGGATGTTATTCATGGAGGCAAACAATAATACTATGTGGGCAAGTGCAGAACATATGAAAGTGAAAGTAGAATACTCTTGAGGGGGTGGGGAAGGGAATGGGGAGCTGTGTCACATATCAAATTTTTTTAAAGCAATAACATGGATTAGATCAATTTTGCTTATGAACAATATTTCATGAGGGGGGAGGGGGGGGGATTGGGGAAAAATCACTCTCAGTGGGAGGTGATATTCTCCCTCCTACAGCACCAGTACATCAGAACTTAAGTATAGTGCCCCCTTGTTTAATGCATGGAGCTATGACAATAAGAAACATGCTTAGGAGGGAGGTGGGGGTGGGTGGGAGTGCAGGCAATGGCACCTTATACTTAAAGTGGTAGGGGTGTGCAGTCCATCAACTAAGAAGCATACCTGCAGTATGACAAGACTTTTTGGTACCTGCAGTGTGAAGTTATACAATTTCGATACCCACAGTATGTATGTATGTATGTATATATGTATGTATATATGCATATATATATATCTACACGTGCGTGCATGTTTACATGCGTACATGCGTGCATGTGTTTATATGTGTGTGCGTGCATGTGTGTATGTCTATCTATCTATCTATCTATCTATCTATCTATCTATCTATCTATCTATCTATCTATCTATCTATCTATCTATCTATCTATCTATCTATCTATCTATCTATCTATCTATATATATATATAAATATATATATATATATATATATATATATATATATATATATATATATATATATATATATATATATATATATATATATATATATATATACATATATATATATATATATATATATATATATATATATATATATATATATATATATATATATATATATATATAATTATTTATTGATTAAAGAATTTCGACAAGGATTCACCTCATCTGCAATAGTTTTAGACAAAGGTACATCTGACTTTAATACAAAATAAAAAAATTGTTTGAGATTCACCCTACCCAAAATAAAATTATTGCTTTAAAAACTATTGGGGGAGGCCCTACATTTTTGTTACACAGTTAATTTTGACAAAATTTTAATCATACACCACTTTTTGGGACAGATCTACACTACTTTCCTTTCTCATTCATGTTGAAACCAACAAATCCCCCTCCCTGCTAAGGTGTAGAAAGCTTAGCCTCTCCTATGCTTTTAGAGCCCTCACCAACACCCAGAACCCTGTTTACAACCTCATTAGGTACCACAATTTCTCCACCCTTCTTGATAGGACTAAACCCCTATCCCCTCCCTTTAGCTTACGCATCAAATCAGACCTCCATCTCGACATCAATCCCACCACACTCAGCACTTTCTCCCGGCCCACTTTTCCTCCCTGGGCCACCCCCCCCCCTTCCCTACTATCCACCTGGACCTCTCCACTCATCACAAAACCCAAACCCACCCTAACCTCTTCATCAACCTCCACAACCAAACCAAAGACCAACTTTCAAACTATACCTCCATCTATATTGATGGCGACAAGACAGCTGCTGCTGCTGCAGTCATCCAAGACATCACCCTCAGTAGCAGGCTTTCCGACTACTCATCCATCTTTTCAGCCAAGGCCAAGGCCATCCTCCTAGTCCTCAACTTTATTGAATACTCTCCGCTCAGACACTTTGCCATCTTCTCTGACTCCAAGGCTGTCCTTACTTCATTACTCAATGTTAAATGGGAGAACCCCACATCTCACCTCATCCTACGTAAACTTCTTTCTTCTGGATACCCAGCCATGTTGGCATCCCTGACAATGACAGGGCTGATGCAGCTGCTAAGCTTGCCCTTACCCTTCCCCTACCCCTTTTCCCAAAACCCTTTCTGACATCTAACTGCTTATCGCTTCCCTTGTTCGTGGCCACTGGCAAACCTCATGGGACTCCCAAATTGATAACAAACTCAACATCATCCAGCCCACCATTTCGATCAAACTCACCATTCACAACCTATCCTGTGTCGACAATGTCCACATTACCCGCCTTAGAATAGGTCACACCCACCTCACTCACTCCCACCTCCTTATTGGCTCCCACCCCTCTGCAACAATTGCCATTGCACCCTCACAGTCCATCACATTCTCCTTGCTTTCCCCCTGTACAACCTTCCTAGAGCTTCCCTCGCTGCCCACAAGTCAACTGCCAAGCTCTTCCAAATAAAACCTCTGGTAAAAATTATCTCCTTCCTTCATCATGCTTCCCTCTACAACCATATTTAATCCTCCTTCCCCACCCCATCTCTCTCTCTCTACATTTTTTTTCTTCACCCATACACCTCTCCAGATCCCAGCTTTCTGGATTTTAGTTCTCGTGTTTCTCTCAATCTCCCCCTGTTTACTCTCCTTCCTACCTCTGGAATGATCTAACCTCTCAGGCACAGTATGACCCTTGCTGTTGTAGTGCCATTAAACTTTCATCAAACAAGCATACAAGATTTATCTGACTACTGGAACTAATCTTTCAACAAAATTTAAAATCTGTTTCATTCAGAATTTAGATCACTCTCACTAAAAATCAATGGAACACAAAAAAATCTAACAAGTCATAGGCACTTTCCTTTCATGTCTTTTGTGCCAGAGCAGTCTTTTGTCCCTAGATGAATCACGGTCAGGCTATAAGCTCTGCACGGCTAACACAGACCACTATGAGTCAGGGCAAAGAACTTTTGAGATTTGTAATTCCCTGGTTGTGATGTGGTTTGACAAACTAATGACAAAGTGGCAATTATGATAATGCTGATGATTAATGTCATCTTTTGTGCAGATTTCTGTTAAGTTTTGTTTTTGGGTGTGTTGATGTACTTTAGTGTTACTTATTACCGTGGGGTGTCTTTGTTTAAGATTTGTAGGAAAACAGTAAATACTATAAATGGGAAGTAAAATGTAGAGAAGTAAAGCTATACCGTTTAAATTTTGTGTTCATGTGTACAAAAGAAATGTTTCCATGAATTAAATTTGAATTAAAAGGAAAATGATTTTTAAATATTTTGGTTAATGTGCTATAATGTAGATGGAACATTTTTCATTTTGACCCTAAAACCTTTTCATTAATAGGAAATCCCAACGAATAAAATGAAAATTTAACTTCATTTGCATTGAATTTTCTCCTGGGACACCAACATGGGCAGATGTAAGAGATTTTAATTGGAGGGGCACAACATGATTGGGAAGGATGGGGAGGGAGAAAGGGGGGGGGGAAGGGGGGGGAATACAAACATTTTTTTCATTATGCATATAATTCAATGCAAAAAAAATGATCAGCATATCTTTGGAGGGAGTCAACTGTGCACCCCTTGCCCCTATGGCAAGTTACCCATGGACAACAAGGGTACCTATGGCGAGTTACCCATGGATAACAAGGTTACCCTATGGCGAGTTACCCAAGGACAACAAGGGTACCCTATGGCGACTTACCCATGGACAACAAGGGTACTCTATGGCGAGTTACCCATGGACAACAAGGGTACCCTCTGGCGAGTTACCCATGGACAACAATGGGTTACCCATGGACAACGAGTTACCCATGGACAACAAGGGTACCCTATGGCGAGTTACCCATGGACAGCAAGGGTACCCTATGGCGAGTTACCCATGGCCAACAAGGGTACCCTATGGCGAGTTACCCATGGATAACAAGGGTACCCTATGGCGAGTTACCCATGGACAACAAGGGTACCCTATGGCGAGTTACCCATGGACAACAAGGGTACCCTATGGCGAGTTACCCATGGACAACAATGGTACCCTATGGCGAGTTACCCATGGACAACAAGGGTACCCTATGGCGAGTTACCCATGAATAACAAGGGTACCCTATGGTGAGTTACCCATGGACAACAAGGGTACAGACATTTACTTCTAAGAAAAGTTGTGTTTATTTTGCTCCTTCTCATACGCAGTGATCATATTGTTGGAGTAATGACTATGCTTATGTCCCCTCAATTTTCCCCTTTTTTTAGTTTGATTTGAATATCTGAAGAAACTCAAAACATGACTCCCATACCTAGAACTTCAAAAATCAGCAGAGCTCCAGGTTTATTACCACCAGGTCAGTTGCATATTCAATGAGGAGTTGCTGCTTGCTACCTCTGGAGCAGCGCTCTAAATTAACATAGGCCCGCTAGCCCGGGGCAAGTAGAACTTACGTCCAGGCTAGCTGAAACTGATCTTTCCGAGCCCGCCGGGCAAGTAAATATATACCTTAGACTTTTCAAAAATACATTATTACACATCACTTACACAAGCCAAAATGCATAATTGTCCACTTTGATAAGGTTGAAAAGCCATAATTAACGAAAAACTTTATGAAAAATTATATTTATTTACCGTTACGTTGTCACTACTACTACCGCACACAATACACGCACACATTTTGCTATACATAACGTTAGTTTTACGACTGGGGTATGTGAAAATATATTTGAGTTAAAAGAAATGCATTGTTTACTTTTATCTTTTCTCTGTAGGGACCAAGGTTTTTAAGCTTTTTGACATATGTTTTCCCGGGCAAGTCAGCAGTCCATTCGGGCTTGTAGAAAAGAAGTCAAGCTAGCCCGACGGGCTTGTGGTTAAAGTGTGCTAATTTTGAACTCTGCTCTGGAGACTCATAAAACATTCTCTGTAAAATATTGTGATGTTCTTTTTGGTCAATAATTATGATTAATTAAAACAAACAAACATTGAGCCTCTGCAGATACCCCAATTGGGACTCTACATCCTCCATCCCCAGCCCCCCCCCCCATTACCACCCCTGGCCAGAGCCATTTGTGGATGAGAGTTTAAAGCCCTGATTGATCTCATATTCTGATCAAATCATCAGATATATTTTTCATTATTTTCTGTAAATAAAATAATTTCCCCATTCCTGAACTTATCATATTGTTCATCAGCAGTTTATTTTTCAGAAAAATAAATCCTGAATTGATTGCAGAATGATTTTACTGTTCAGTCTACTTTATACACCTGCACTCAGTGGCAATTTTTGAAAAAGACCGACAAATTAATGCATTTTTTCCTTCAGCGCGAGAAGATGTTAATCGTCATTCTCCAGGGAAA
Source organism: Chiridota heheva (assembly GCA_020152595.1). Taxonomy (NCBI): domain Eukaryota; kingdom Metazoa; phylum Echinodermata; class Holothuroidea; order Apodida; family Chiridotidae; genus Chiridota; species Chiridota heheva. Next base: position 186,173 of record JAIGNY010003303.1, read on the forward strand.
CATGCAACCAGTTAATCAGGGAGTCATAAACTTTTCTCATGCATAAGATACGATCGGGCTTCCGCTCCAAAATGCAAATCAATCCAAAGAATTACGATAATGTTTCTGCGTAGATAATAAACTTTTTGTTAGTTTCTGGGTCGAGTAATTCAGAAGTAAATTTGAGAGATAGGTAGAATTTTTCAAGCTTGTTGTCGATCGCAAGGGCAATAACCTTCAATTGTACGTGATTTTGTAGGTTTATGTATGAGGCTAAAAAGTTGTGAACCTCTTCAAATGCTGTATGTGGGATAATTGTATGCAATGTTTTATTAAACTGAATCTTGAACTCTTCAGGAATTTTGAAGATTTTAGTTTTCTTATGGAAATTTTTGTTTACGTGGGTTTAAAATGCAAAGGTGGCACATTAGTGCTATTGGTGGGTGGGTGTGGGCTATAACAATGGTGTGTAATGAATTAAGGTGGACAAGTTGAATGCTGTTTATAAGAAAATAATAATTGCATTGTGATTAAATTATTAATGGTGTATTTTATTTTATGTGTATCCCATTTTCTTCCCCTCCATTTTGGAACTGATGCGATAGCATCAGGAACCGATGCGGTCATGATGGCATGTGTGTCTGTGTGTTTGTGATGGCCAGCTCGTAAACACAATATCTCAAGAACAATACACTGGATTCATGTCATATGTGGTACACAGATAGCCCATGGTCTGTAGATGTGCCCTATTGTTTTCAAGTCATACATATTAATGAGTAGGTGGGGCTTAATGTAAAAATCTTGAAATGTTCTTATTTTGACAAGCACATCTGTTTTGTTTCATATTTGGGATAATTTTGATGTTAGCTGGTGTGTACATGTTTATGATGTAAAAATATTGAATTTCATTAATATGTGTAGTGGACGGGGCTTAATATGAATTTGCTGAAAAGAGCTTGTAAACACAGTATCTCAAGAACAGTAAATTGGATGCATTTCACATTTGGTACACAGATTGCCCATGGTCTGCAGATGTGCCCATAGTTTTTGATGGTGATGTCGTGTCCATTAATGAGTAGGACTGGCTTAATGTAAAAATCTTGAAATGTTCAGACTTTGAAAACCACATGTCTGTTTTGTTTCATATTTGGCTTAGTTATATTGTTAGCTAGCATGTACATGTTTATGACATAAAACGTTAAATTTCATCAATGTGCATAGTGGGCGGGGCTTAATCTGATTTTGCTAAAAAGAGCTTGTAAACACAGTATCTCAAGAACGGTACGTAAACTGGAATCATGTCATATTTGGTACACAAATAGCCCATGGTCTGTAGATATGCCCTGTTGTTTTGATGATGATGCCATGCATATTAATAAGTAGGTGGGGCTTAAAGTAAAATCTTGAAATGCTCATTTTTTAACAACCACATGTCTGTTTTGTTTCATGTTTGTATCATTTTGATGTTAGCTGGTGTGTACATGTTCATAATGGAAAAATTTTGAATTTATTAATATACATTAGTAGTCTTAATATGATTTTGCTGAAAAGAGCTTTTAAACACAATCTTTAAGAACAGTAAACTGCATTAATGTACTATGTGATACACAGATAGGCCATGGTCTGTAGATTTGCCATATTGTTTTTGGTGGTGATATCATGCATGCATATTAATAAGTAGTCGGGGCTTAATATAAAAATATTGAAATGCTCTTATTTTGACAATCACATGTCTGTTTTGTTTATATTTGTTATAGTTATGATGTAAGTTAGTGTATATGTTTTTGTGGTATAAAAACATTGAATTTCATTAATATGCATAGTGGGCGGGGCTTAATATGATTTTGTAAACAAAAAGGACAAGTAAACATGGATCTATCTCAAAAACTAAACTGGATTTACATCATGCAGCAGATAGTTGATGTTTGCAGATGTGACCTAATGTTTGTGGTGGTGATTTCATGCATTTTAATATGTGGGCTGGGCTTGAAGTGAAAATTTTGAAAAGTGATAAATGAGCAACTATGTCCGTTTTGCATTATATTGGGCATGATAATTTTGTTGGTTATTGTGTACATGCTAATGTTATCAACAGATATCATTAATATGCATGGTGGGCGTGGCTTAATGTGAAAGTGATAAATGATGTAAACACCATAAACGATATATCAGATTAATGCTATATGTGGTACACAGATGGGTTATGGTCTGTACGTATGTTCTAATGTTGTGGTAGTGATGTCATGAATGCTAATGAGTGGGCGGGGCTCACTGACAAATTCTTGAAATAAGATAAATGAGCAATCGTTTTTGCATCATACTTGCTTTGATGATGTTGTTAATTATTGTGCAACATTGTTGTCAACATTTTTATTGATCTGCATGGTGGGTGTGGTTTATGAATAAATATCCTGGAACAAATATTTTATGATATGCAATGACATGACAGGTAATACAAATTTTGCAAACCAATCAGCTTATGGAGAAAAAAAAACATGGAACCACAAAAGCTTTTGGTTTGGTTTGTCCTTATATTTATTGTAAATTCCAATTGTTTTGTAGTTCATGTTTATCTTTGTAAAGGGTAAACTAATGTTTACAAGCTTACTTCACTATTTGTGACTTTCTTAGCTTTCCTCCTTTGTTGAAAGACTTTGTATTGTTTATTATTCTGTATATGATGAGAAGATGAAAGAAATGTTGTTGAATTGATTTCAAACTGAGTAACTCCTTGAGTGTCTAAAGACTAAATTGGAAATTTTAAACAGAGCTTTGCAATATTTTTTATAGAAATAATCAATAAGTATATTACCCCCCCCCCCCCATGTCTTGTCTGTGGGGTCTGGAAATTTTAAACAGAGCTTTATTCCCCTCCCTCCACCCCCCTCCCTTACCCCTCCCCCACCCCCAAAAAAAGAACAGTACACAGCCCAAAAATTGTTTGTCAAAGCCATAATTAACTCAAAAAGCAAGGAATCATAGAAAACATGTTGGCTTATTGTTATTCCTATCATTGATAATTTTGGACTGAAAATCTTCCAGTTTACTTCTAAGTTTTCTAGTTTCACCAAACTTCTCCAAATTTGGACTTAATGTGTCCATTTTGGACCAACTATTCTCAATTTTCTACCAAAATGTTCAAACTTTTCAAGAATAATTACTCAATTTTTCAAAACAAAATTTTAAATCTACAAATATGGATTAAAAAAAAAACAAAACTTTAGTAAGGAAGGTGAACATCTTAAAATTGGATGTGTTTTGGGGGCTAAAACCTCAATAACCAAAATCAAGACACGCCCCTGCTTCCCACTCCTTTCATTTGCAGTTTCACACTCCAGATTCCAAGGCGTGGCTAAACCACAGACGAAAACACTCATAACTCAGTCATGATTAGGTTCAATAGTGTCTCATCAACCCATGAAAAAAAAGTGTTTAAATTCTATTCAGCTCATCACCTGATAATTACGCAGCGCCCTTATAATTACCATCATATATATTGGAAGCCACTCAAGAAGGTGTGGCTAGCAACGTACATATTGATTTACAGATGAGTCAGCAGTTTAGCAGCATATGTTTGTGAACCTGGGAAATGACAAATGAGTGTTATTGGTATTAACATTTCAATTCCCTGGTATCAAAACACATTTCCTCTTCGTATCTTACACATGCAGACTGGTAGTAGTGTGATATGATACTGTGTAAATGTAATGGTAGTTTCTATTCATCTGCCTGGGTTAAAGGAATATTCCCATGTTTTTTTGTAAAATTTTATTTGAAAAAGCGCCACTTTTAAAGCCAATGTGGTACAAAAATCAGGTTGATATCATATTTCGTTCAGGAGATATGGATTTTTAAAGAATTCCCAATTACATTTTAAAGGAATATTCCCATTGTTTTTTGTAAAATTTTATTTCAAAGAGCATACTTTTAGAGCCAGTTTGGTACAAAAAAATCAGGTTGATATCATATTCCATTTAGGAGATTTTAAGATTTCCCAATTGCATTTTAAAGTTTTTGTATAGTATGACGAATTCGTGTTTGATGTCGTAGAGGCAACTCAATTCTAAATGTTTATGTATTTTGAATGTTAATTGGTTGTTTCTGTATGATCAGAAACAATTTTCAAAAAGTTATTGAAGTAGGGTATATTTGGCATTGTAAAAAAAAATACCTCCATTTATTTTTCTAGCAGGTTTTACTAATTAAAAAGGATGATAGATTTTAATGAAATACATCAACTTTGTGGGAGAATGTGTTGCTGTGATGTGATACTGAGCCTTTTCCTATTCATTTATTGGCATTTTTTGTGAAGCTTAAAATTTGAATATCTCCTGGTAGGAAAAACATATCAACATGTTTTTTTACTAAATTAATTCTCAAATTTTTTCTTTGTTATGAAAGGTTATGAAAAAACATGGGAATATTCCATTAAAATCATGGGATTATTCCATTAAAAACATGGGAATATTCCACTAAAAACATGGGAATATTCCATTGAAATCATGGGAATATTCCATTAAAAACATAGAAATATTCCATTAAAAACATGGGACTATTCCATTAAAATCATGGGAATATTTCATTAAAATCATGGAAATATTCCAATAAAAACATGGGAATATTCCATTAAAAACATGAGATTATTCCTTTAAGGTCTATGCATAGGCAGCCATCAAAGATTTTAGTTGGGAGGGGCAAAACATGATTGGGAGGGAGGGGGTGGACATCCTTTTCATACAGCTTTGTATTCTTAATCTTTTATTTTAAAGAATAATTAGCAAATTTTGGGGAAAAATTCACCCTATTCCTTCCTGCATAGATAAAGGGGGTTGGATAGAATTTGCCCCATGGCAGAAATGTTCTAAGAAATATTTGATAATGTTATAAAATTGTTTTTCTTTTGCTTTCAAAAATCTTGTGGTTGTCATAATTAATGATATTACAGATTATGATTGGGAAAAAAATGGAAAAGTACATCATGATTTAAAAAAATTCCAGGAAAAGAACATTTTGCTGGGTAACGTGCACTGTTTCTTGCAGAAGGGAGGGTGTGTCATCAAGCCCCTTTAGGGTACAAGGCCTAAGAAGGGTGTACATTATTTTGCTAAGCTGCTTAAAGGAGGTGGATGACAAAACAACCATCTAATTCTTCTTGATATCCTTGTAGCATACAGGTATGGCTGTACTCCTCAATGAAACATCCATCTTTATGATGCTAATATAACAATCGTCGAGCATGAGATACGATCCATTCTATTGAGAATTTTCCTAAAGCAAAGCCCTCAATTTTGTAATACTCTTAGTCTTGGGCTGATTAGCCAAGCAACTTTAAAATAAAAGGATGAAACTTGATTACATCAATACTTAAACGACCCTCTTCATCTCTTAGCTTTTTCCAATATAGGAACTTTGCAAATTGAAAAGGGGAGGGAGGAGGGTAGATGGGAGGGTGGGGAGGAGGATGGAGGGAGGGTGGGGAGGAGGGTGGAGGGGAGGGTGGGGGGGGATGGAGGGGAAGAGGATGAAGGGAGGAGAGTGGAGAGGAGGGTAGGGTGGAGGGGAGGGTAGAGGAGTGGTAAAATGTAACCCATTTCCCCATGGATATACTAATATATGTCCTTGGTTTTATACAACAGCTAGTAACCTGGTTTATTTTTCAATTTAGGACTTCATGAGATTTTTCTCCTCTTTCTTTCACAGAATCATACAATGCAACTGGAGCAAAATGTGCATAAAGCCTGTAAGTGGAGTTCAACAACCCTATTAACCTGATAACATGGATTGTGGAAGTGTTTCACCTGGAGTCAATCCTGAAATTTGTGTGTATAATGTGGCTTGTCATTCTATGTTTTATATTCATCATTATACCAGAAGTGAAGATCACAGCCTGACAGAAAAATTGATTATTCAAGAATTACCACACATCACATTGCCATGGAAAGTTGTTTGCATCTCATTAAACTGTTCAGCATCAGTTTGGCATAAAGGGATTTCTTCTTTATTTCTGTTATGTGAAAGATGCATAATTTATAGATTTTGAAACCATTCGACAAAAAAGGGAAGGGCCTAGTGGGGGTGTAAGGGAAAAGTCACATGATCAAGAATTTGAAATATTGTTGATACATTATTTCCATAAATTCCCCACAAAAAAGTGAGGGATTTACCTACCAATAGTGGGGTGGGGGAGGGGGTAAGACCAAAGTCACATGATCAAAAATTTGCCAAATTGTGGATATAAGGCCTACAATTTTTCCCAATAAATTAATCACAATAAATGTAAGTACAGAAAAAAAAATAAGGAAATACGCCACTCTTTTAATCATGCCTATCCTTTTCACATCTGGCACATGAGTCTTTCCGAAAAATTAACCATAAAAATATAAATCCATAAAAAGAAGTTGGGGAAATAATCCCCACCCCTACCCATAATACCCAGGCTATGCTTTATACAAAGGTCAATTAATAGAGCATGAAATCTCTGACCCTACTGGCAATGCTGAGAAAAGTTGGAACTCTCAATATAATGATGGATGCATTTTGGCATAAAATGTATTGCAAAATGCCCTGAAATGATGAGAGCCAAGAAAAGGTCACCAGTGTGATATGCTGGTAGATTGCCAGTTTCAGTACCAACCTGTCAAGAACAGCAGCCAAAATTGTGCAAGAATAAGAAATCTTATTTTGGCAAAACAAGTTTGCCCCTGCAATACTTAGGATATGCCTGTGCTGTATAGAAGGGTGCATGGGGGTAAAACCAAAAACCCTATCTCAAATATCCAATTATAATTCTCTCTTCCTTCTGAGAACATTTAGAGATGCATGGGGCTTCTCTGAAAAGCATATTGGATTCAAAGACTGAAATCTTACTTAGATGTTACAATTGTTAATTGATTTTTCAGAAATGGATGAAAACAAATAAAATGCTGTATAAATCTCACTTGTGTTGTAGAACTGATTTTTTTATTTTGTCTTAAGTAATATTGCAATGTATGGCTTATTATTTCAACATCTCCCAAGGATAATTATAGTTCTACCTTTTATGAGAAACAACAAATACAACATTGTCATACCAAGTGAGTTTGACACCAAAGGGGGTCTCCAATCTCCCTCCTGCTAAGGACATTGAGCCATAAATCAGGGGGTATGTCTTGAGCCATAAATCAGGGGGTATGTCTTGAGCCCTAAATAAGGGGGTATGTCTTGAGCCATAAATCAGAATGGAAGGCCTGATTTGAATTTTGAGAACCCAAACTCAAGATAAAGAATTCATTTATTCCCTCTCTATGTTAAACCATGGAGGTACCACTTTAGACCTCCATGGTTGAACTTCCCATATCTGTTCCTCACTTTGTTTGTTTTTTTGGAGGGGGGGGGGGAACTATGTTACCAGTTTTGAGGAATAATTCTACAATAATTCCCCCTTAGACATGCTACTGCCTATAAGTCCAATCTCTCAGAAAACAATGAGTAACATATTGACGGACACCATTTCTTCCAAATATTCTCAGACAGTAAATTATTTTACTATTTTATTGCTTGTGTGCCATATTCAATCATTGTGAGTCACAAACTGCTTGTGTGCCATATTCAATCATTGTGAGTCACAAACTGCTTGTGTGCCATATTCAATCATTGTGAGTCACAAACTGCTTGTGTGCCATATTCAATCATTGTGAGTCACAAACTGCTTGTGTGCCATATTCAATCATTGTGTGTCACAAACTGTCAAAAAAAAAAAAAATCCATTTTAATAAAATACCAACAAAGAAAGCCATTTTTATACAAATCTGATATAGGACTTCAAGGAAGTTTGGTATAATTTGCATAGAAACGACTGGAATCAAGACTACTTGTGATGTCATAGCCTCAGATTCGTCAAAGTCTTAATGTGTTTTGTCAAATTTCAAGGAAAAATTTAAAATAGTATTAAAAAAATACAATTTCTTTAAAATACATTAACAATTGTTAAGAATGTGAGGATAAGAGAACCAACCTTCCATAGTAGACTTACTACACCAGTCATTTCTACACAGATTAGACAGAGCCTTAAACTTGAATATCTCTTCAACGGAATAAGATACTGTAATAGTTTCTTAACCATTTTGTTTCTCTTAAAGTCCTCTTTTATATGAGACTTGGTTTACCCCTGAACTAATCCTTCAAAACTTAAATAAATTTGTAAGAACTATTTTCACCAGCCTGTTCCTTTCATTGATCTATTTAGATAAACATACTTGACCATTACTTGCCCTTTGAATGGTTGTAGCCCAAGCACATGTCCTTTTATATAGATGATGTTAAACTATTTGGCACTTGTAAATTCAGGGAAGGGGGGGGGGGGAGGGGGCACTTGCTTACTAAAGTGGTAGGTATGTGCTGCCCAAAATTTCAAAATTAGACTGCAGTATGTGAGTTTTTTTTAAACCTGCAGTATGAAATGTGATTTTTGATACCTGCAGTACGAAAATGGTGATTTTTTAATACCTGCAGTATGAAATGTGATTTTTGATACCTGCAGTACGAAAATGGTGATTTTTGATACCTGTGGTATGAAAATAAGTGATTTTTGATACCTGCAGTATGAAAATATGCATTTTTTTTAGACCAGCAGTATGAGAGATTGGATTTTTGATACCTGCACTACAAAAATTCTGAAAAAAAGGCAACTGCTCGGGTAGCACATGTATATATACCTCACATATGGAAGTGTCCCCCCCCCCCCTCCCTTTCCTTCATCGGGTAAATCAGGATTGATAATTTCCCTAATTTTAAACTTTTCACCCAGCATCATAGACGTAAAAACTTGGTGCATTTGGCACTTAAAACCGACATTTACTGTAGCCAGCATCCACTTTAGCTTGGCATCAATGAAAGATCATTTAAGCATGAAATCAGAAATACCCCTAGAGTAAGTTCACCCATCAACACTTTATACAGAAATGAAAAAAAAACCTAGTTACTCAACCATGCCTACTACTCTTTCATTGCTGTAAATATAGTTCAAATAGAATGTGACAATTTAACCGTTTATTCGATTCAGTTCATGTTAAGTTCATAAGATATTGGCCGACTATGAAGAGGAAGTGGGATAAAAGACTTGATCTCAATAAGATGTTCAGCTTGATCAAATGCCAAATCCTGACAATTTTAAGATAAATGTAAAAAATAAAACTTTATTTATTGGCATCAATGAAGGGTTAAAAAGTGGTGAAAAGGCCACAAACAGACAATGGCTTATTTAAGTCACATGAAAAATAAAAAAATTCTTTCTATTTTTGTACCTGATGGCAATTGGAAGTAGGATTTTTCAAACCTATGAGGAAATAGTGGATGTAGCTGGAATATTCCTTCCATTTTACAACCTGTAGGAAACTCTCACAGAGTGGCTAGTCTTTCAACTGGAAAGGAGGGTGCAAAACTGCATACTATGTGGGATAATCCCCACCAGCCTCATGGGAACTCCTGCCTGCTGTGTGGGAAAATTTTCATCAGGGGGACAGTACTCTCAGATTGAAATATGATCTCACTAACTCAGAAATTCAAAATTGCAAGTGAAATCCCAATAATGTATTCCTCAGAATTCTTACCCTTTTGTACTTGGATAAGGGAAGGGTTAGGTGGTACACATTTCACGAAGTCTTTGTGAGCCATGGGAAACTTGGGGGCCAAGAGAATCATATCCAAGTGTTAGTGATGGAATTCCTCAAATATAGATTTTGGTTATGCTCCTCGCAGGATTACCCACCATTTGTTGTGTCAAAGTAAACTCATGGCAAACTTATGCAATCAGGAGAGGGCTGTATTCGTCCAATAGGATTTATATCATAATTTTCCCTGGTGGGGTCCCCCCTTTTTCTTAAATGAAAATTGCGATGTTAACCCTTCTCTTTACATGCATCTGTAGTGATTGTCTACCAAAAGATAAGCAAATTGTACCCCCTTCATTTTGCTATTCTTCCCTCCCCAATTATTTGGTGCCGGTGTCAAAATAAATTTTGGCCCCCCGGCCCTTAAATCCTAGGAAATTTGGGCCCCCCAGACAATCAAGCCATAGCCATCCAGTAAATTTGGTCCTTCTTCATAGTAAAAACGATCCGCTAGGAAATTTGAGGCCAGGCCCTTTTTTCCTAGGAAATTTAGAAACAACAACTTGTCCCCATTTTGCAAGAAAATGTCCCCCTTTTGCAAGAAAAAGCCCTTCTTCCTTCACAGCAAATCTCGCTGCTGTTTTGCGTAAAGCATGTATTTTTTCTTTCTTTAGTGTATGCCCAGATCAAAGAACAAATTCTATTTCTTTTTCATTGAAGTGTTTACTGGAAGCCACTTTCTGTTCATGGGCAAATTCTACGAGTACAACAGCACTGTATTCCGTACATAAATATTACTAACTTCAGTTTTAGCTTATCACTTTAGTACATAAAATTTATTGAAGGAACCGTACAGACACACCAGTAAATTACCTAGTAAAATCAGTTTGGAGAGGACCAAATTCACCAGACATTCCTTAGGAAATAAGGACCAGGGGCCCAAATTTACGGGGGGGCAAAATTTGTTATCATACCGGCAAGCTACTCTCGAAAGAATACACCGCAGATCATTGGCAGTAACAATCTGGAGAGTTATGTGGCAATCTGGGGGCTATGAAGCAAGCAAACTAGGGATATCCGCAATCAATCAAGGTATGTTGCAATCTGAAGATAATTTGGCAGTCTATGGAGTTATATACCAAACTTGTGGCAAACTAGGTTTTACAATTTTGGATGGGTGGGTTTATAACAAGAGGAGAAATGGTGATTTAGTGGGGCATGGAAATAAGTGAGAAAATGCTGAAGGAACTCGATTCCATCTTCTGTACTCGGATATAACTGGATGCATTGAATATTTGGTCCACCTGGAAAAATCGTGTAATTCAAGTCTGCTTTCCAATGATTGGTTGATGACCTAATTAAAATATTAAGCAAAAATAAAATGTTCTTGAACTGAAAAAGAATTTGCAATATCTGGTATATGAATTCCAGAAAGAATTAATTTCTGTAGTCAAACCAGTTGCTTCCTTTTCAGTCAAAGAAAACATTTTAAATGAAACACAAACAGTTCAAGTTTATTTTCAATTTCTTTTCTATTCTTCTTCTTCTTCCACCTCTGCACCGCTTATATCAAAATTGTCAAACAAGTTTATCTTTTAACTGGAAAAGTTTAACATAAAATGTGTATACCACAAATTGTTCAAGTGATCGACTGTCAAAACATTCTGAATGCATTTCACAAAGAATAGTAACGAGAATACAAGAATACCAAATTTCTCATTCAAATATAAAATAATTAATATAACGTTACAAAAACTCAGAATTGGATATTAGCCAGAATCATTTTAAATCTATATTCCGCAATATATTGAAGGACGCAACCTTGCTATGTAGGATACTGCATTAAAAGTCAACCAGCATATATCCTTATCTTCCCAGTTTGATCGAAAGAGCATCACATGATAAAAACTAACTACCTGTAAGCAATTGAATTTCTCAGAAAAACAATCAACGCATTACTATGTAAAGTCGGAAATGTAACTTATTTAATTTATCAGTTTGATATTCGAGTTAATTAATACACCAGAAAATTTGAGTTTAAATTCTCAATTAGTTTCGTAGAAAAGTGTAAATCAATTTTTAATATTTCATAAGTAAAAGAAAACATGCAGCTCGATTTAGGAATAAGTTTACCATATGGTAACTTGAAAAAAATTTCTTTTCCAAATACAGAGAAAATAAAGTCACACTTTCATTTTCATACTAAAGAAAACATACTTTTAAAACCTCAATCAGTATTCTTTTAAGCGGTATTTTGTTCACTTAAACGTTGCAAAAAAATGCAATTTTAACCATTTTTTTCTAGAACAAAAATTAGTCATTGGATTCAAAATCAACTTCCCAAGCAGAAATATTCCACTTCGAATTTCTAAGAAAACCACAAGCTATTGTTGGAATGGAAAATTGTCCTTACCAAACCTCCCCTACAAAGGGTTAAGGTCAGTAAGGTTAACCATACAACATGTTATGGTTTCTTCCAAACACAATCTACTTTCAAAATCAATATTTCCAACATGGAAACATAATATATGTGACACTATCAAGTATTATCTACTGCCAGTGAAAAATGGAGAGTTGTCATTTTAAAGGGACACAAATTTATTCAAAGGTGAACTTTTTTTTTTAAACTTTGGAACAATAACATTCAGAATGACCTTCAACTGTAGTCAGACACGCCTAACAATTTCAATATGCATGAGTGACTTTGCCCATTGTGATGTAATTTCACAACTCGGCTGTCAGTCGGCTCAGAGGCCTAGTATTTCCTGTCAGCCTGTAGTAAACACAAGCCTTTACAGTTAATGAAAAAGTTGTTTAAGGAAATAATTATTATACAGAAAGTATTCAGAAAATATTCTCCTTCCGTAAGAAGTAAAAATTTTCTGGGAAGTTATAGTTACCTGGTCTTTAAAAACCAATCATTTAAAAAAAGGAATATTTTTCCAAAATTGCACTTTCACATTCAATTTATGGAAAGGTGATTTTTTCTTTTAAGAAGAATTATGAAGTTAAAAAGATGCTAGGGTAATAAGTGAAATGTCACACACATAACCAGGATTCTCTTCTCTTTAAAGAAAAATTTTGGTGTTTAATATTTGAAGTATCTATGACAACAAACATGTAATTTCAAGTCATAACTTGACATTTTTCAACAGATATTGAAATTGATACTTTTAGAAGCATCATTTTTAACAATTTCAAAAACAGAATATATCATAATAAATCATTTATATATGGTAAATATTTTTAAAAATAGGTGACGTTATATCCAATTTATAATCCAAGGGGTACCATCGCCAGTCGAGTGCTTCACGACAGTCACAGCAAAGATGAGGTAGTGTGTGTGTGATGAAACCACTCGGTAAGCATTCATGTCCTCTTGAAGGATTTTTGCTGGCGTAACCGATTCAGATACCGCATTAAGTTCTGGTAAACGGGTGGCTGAAACATTTGGTGTGACAATAACATTCTGTTGATAGCTGGACATCTTATGGTTATCGATACGATAATGTTGTCCTTCCTGAAAGTTTCAATCATTCTGTAGGCAAGCACATGTTAAACATTTCCACGTAAAAGATAATCAAGTTGACAAAGTGATATAAAAATACTGACAAGTGTTAATATAATCTTTTGAGTCAATTTCTCAGTCAAAATCGATAATGATTTGTAAATTAAACAAAATATTGGTGATGTCAACAAGCTGCGATAGGTGTAGAAATAGAATCGAATGGTCTTGTGATGGGTGCAGCATATGCTGGCTGTTGTACAAGGTGATTATTATTTGAAGCAGTTCTTTGACTTTGAGAATTGAAAGAGTTTGAATTGTCCCCTTCTCCTCCAGACAGACCATGTAAACTTGATCTGAAAATACTCACTAACGATGTTATACTCGAACTGTTTTCTGATTTCAGTTCAATGTATGTATTCTCAGATGTTGTTTCTGTCCTGGCTTTCTTTGGTAAAATATTTTCACACGCTTCCTCCGTCTCACTTCTTTTTCTCTTACCACTATCAGAACAGTCGACAGTTACAGTGATAACGGCCATTTTGGAATTGTTTTCGTAATACGTACGATCTGTTAAAACATTACGTTCCACTGGTGATGGCTCATGAAGTCTATCTTCAGTTTCGTTATCGATTTTAGAGTCCACCTCTTTGGAAAACTCCATCGGTGAATCGTTCTCTTTGTCTGCGGTGCCTTCCCCTAAGCAACGCTCACATGACACCGCCACACGCGGGAGTTCTTGATCACATGTTGACTCCTCGGTTTGATTTTCAGTTGATATTTCAGAGTTACTATTCTCCCAATCTGTAGAATTTGAAGAAGTGTTATTGTCCTCATGTTCTGCAGTAACTTCTAACGATATATTCCCTTCCATTCTATTGCACATTTCTTCGTAGTAATAGGCACGGGCTGTATGTAGTACTGATGCAACGAGTAAATTTTTTCGTAGATTGATACCGCCACGTTGGCTCCGAGAACCGGTGATTTTACCAATTGACATAGTAATGAGCTGTTGCGCATTGAGAGCCATTTTTTTCTTTAGTAAATCGTATTCTAAGACTGAAAAGTTAGCACAGGATCTGTATGAATCCAAGTCGATTAGAAAAGTAAGCTCGTTTAGACTGAAAATACTATTAAATATCGTAAATCGGTGCAAGTCAAGTATCGTCTTGCACCCTATGCGGCTCTCGAAATAATGTAATACGCGTTACTCACACACGAGTGTTTTGTTCTCATATCCTGTTGACGTCATGCAATCAATAACTCAACCAATCAGAATAAACCAATACTAAAAATAGAAGTGAGCGCTCTAATGGCGACACGCAAACTGTCCAATCAGATCGTCGCATTTAGTAAAATTGCATTCTTCCTGTGTAAACGTCATCAGATGAAATTTTGTCAACAATGAAATTCCACGTTACTAGTATTTACGCAGGCAGCGTCATTAGTGGCCTTATCATACAATATATGTATACACAAAGGAAAGAGTTGATCACGTTTTTTGTTGTCGCTGCTAGGACACAGGTTGCTATGAAATACTACGAATAAACTTGTGATATATTTGCATTGCTCAGCTCTAGAGCTATTAAGAGAAAAGACAGAACGTGAACAGGCGGAAAATTTAACGGGAGCAGTCAGTCACGTTTCACAAACCAGGAACTCGTCACAACATGAGTAGTTTCAAATCTTGGACGGTTTCCAAGGACAAAGGGATTTCCTGGAATGTGGTGTCGTAGTGCTTGCGTAGTAGAACGTGTATGCGTTGTATAGGGGAATATATAATATTGTTGTAGCCGATTGTATGATGAAAGAGATAAGATCATTACGGAGAATTCGGGATTTTTTCTTGAAATGATGATGAAATGTGATTGTATTTGAGATGTTTTCTCAGAATGGTTTATAAACATAAAGATTGGATGTAAAGTAACACATTTCTTTAAATGTTTATAAACAAGAAATTGATAAATAACAACTTTTAAAGGCACTCCTTACCACTATGCACCAAATATAATAATATTTCCTCTGTATTTTGAACATTATTTCTCAATCTTTTTCTAATTTTCATGGTTGATTTCTAACCAATTTCATTCTAAAAAAATGTATTAGTATACTGACAAAAGGCATTTCTCAAGAGAAGTGCCTTCACCAAAATCTACATGTATATGAATACCCCTCCCCTCCCCATAACTGTATACAAATTATGTTATTCAAATATAAGTTGATCTCTTGTTTTTAAGTCTTATCTCTTGTTTTTATGGAAATTTGAGATAAAATAATACCCCCATGCATATTTCATTATTTGTTGGAGAAATGTAGGGGTTTTGAAAGTAAAGGACATGCCCCCTCCTTTCCCGATACCCATGCAATACTGAGATTGCAATCAAGTTCTTGGTTATCCTATCATATATGATTTTTGAAAGTTGAAATCCTTTTATTTAGTGTAAAGCTCCACTTCAGTTACAGGATTTTGAGATATCCGTAATTTTATTTTTGAAGATTAGCCAGATTTATTCTAGTCTGGAATCACCTTTGGTAAATGTAATTTTGGAGGAACAAAATCACCCGTAAGTTTATGTAAGATTATCATATTTTGTTTTGAATGGCACAGAGAACCACTCAAGAAAACACGAGAAGGGAAAATTAGGTATGAAAGGACCCCCCCCCCCCTAAACACACAATAAATACTGGGGGCTACTTTCTAACAACTTTACAAATTCAGGTAAACTGTTATTGTACTTTTGTACCAGATCAATCTGGTCACCGTACAATTCTTCTTAGTCAAAAAATAGGTTTAATTTAAACCTTCTGGTTCATGGAAAGGTTGTTTCTGACATTATTTTTTAGAGCGTGAAGTAATTCTGGAGATATGTAACCCTGCCAGTTGCAATCAGGGGTTCAGGGACATAGCTAATGGAGGGGAGGGGGCAGGATAAAATTTCCCTGTAGAATACTGTGAATTTTCTTCATTCTGTTGACACTGCATTTAACATTTTTCCCCCTTCAAAATTTGGGACATTTCCTCCAGGATCCTTCCCAACCCCATACACAAAATTTGGGGTATGCAGGGCCTATGACCATGCATTTGGGCTACTATTTTACCCTGCAGGGGTTGCATTATTCACTTGTCAGTTGTATGACTCACCCCTGCTACCCCTGGCAATGTCAGTCGAAGGCGAGTTATTGACCTATGAAATAGTGACTCACATGTGCATCATTGTACCAAATTATCAGTCACCAGAGTGACTCTGGGGTGGGTCAATTTACTTCAGACCCATTGACTTTGTACAGAGGTGATTGATTTGGGGCAAGTCGTTTCACACAAAAAATGTCAGTCACATAAGTGACTTGAGGGGTGTGTCAATGTACATGTTTTGTCCACCCATTTTGGGGCAATGACTCACCTTGTCCGGGGGAGTAAGGCTGAGTCACACAATTGACAAGTGCATTACAATAAGCATATATGAGTTCACCAACTGAAACCATACTGCATCCCTACTGAAACTTGTATTCATGTTTCAAAACATATTCACTAAAAGAGAAAGTTTCAATGATTCATCTGTTTATTGTAGATTGTTTGAAATATTATGTACTATAACTTCCGGAGACTTTACCTTCTGATTGTTATTGACCTGTTTACTTTTGTCATGAGCCAAAAGTCTTATCATCTTTAGAAATCCAAAATAATAATTAGAAGGAAGAGGGAATAGTGTGGGTGGGCATAATGAAACCTTGCGGAACTTTCAACAACAAGCAAGGATAAAACAAATCCTCCGGATAAAATTATCTCCTTCCTTCATCATGCTTCCCTCTACAACCATAATTAATTCTCCTCTTCCACCCCCTCTCTACTTTGTTTTTGTTTCACCCATGCACCTCCTCTCTCGATCACAGCTTTCTGACTTTTGTTCTTGAATTTCCCCTATCATTCTCCCTGTTTCCTTTCCTTCCTACCTCTAGAATGATCTGACCTCTCAGGCACAATTTGACCCTCGTTGCCGTGGTGCCATTAAGACCTCATCAAACAAACAAACAAACAAATAAGGATAAAATATGTTCCTATGTACATCATTTTTTTAGAAATAATGTCAATTTTTCTGTAAATCGGTTTTTAATAATATAGAAACAAGAAAAGACAGAAACACAATATAGTGCAAGTTCAAGATATTCATAGTTTTATTTCTCTATTGATTATTATACACCTGCAAAATATTCAACGATACACGAGGAAAATAATCACATTAGAAGAGTGGTAGTCCAAATTGTATGTCTGTCCAGGATTAAGGTGTGCTGGGGGTATCTGCTCCATACTTTTTCCATATTTGTATCTTTTGTATGGTGATGTTCTTTTTGCATTTCAGTGTGATTTTACAATTTTTCCCCTCTTTCGGTAGGCAAAACACAACTTTTTAAATCAAAAATATACAGCATTTATTAGGACAATTTTGATAAAGAAGGTTTATCATTGAGTGACTAGACTCTCTAGCAAGGGCTGTAGCTCACATATGACAAGAGCAAATCTTCCTCCACAAACATTTGGACGATAATTTTTTGCAAAAGAATATTTCATCTATTATTTTAATCAAAGGCATGCCAATAATTTCATAATGTAACACAATTTTCATCGCTGCCGGGACCTAAATGTCATTTTCCTCTGACCCAGATATACATGCCCTGTTTTTTCTTCAAATTTTGAGCTAGTCATACCAGGGAGCTGTTACTTTGGTCATACTGGCCTTCCCCAGTCCAGCGTTAATGTTACATATCAGAATGACTAATTATCCAAACATTACCAGGTAAGTAGCTCCACACCCTGAACATGACATAATGTACCGTGATCACAACATGAATTTCAAAAATTCAACTCCTATCTCAGAAGCTGCATTTTCAATTATCCGGATCATGATCCGATGAAGATAAACCAGCTAGATGAAAAGACAATGAGTTCTCACTTAGAGTGCAAGCTCACAATCAGATTTCCGCACATATCATGAAATTTCTGCTAAAAAATCATTTAAGGGGGAAAAATCCTGCAAAAAAAAAAGGCAAAATTTCCACAGAAAAAAAAGGGAGTCAATGTTGGCATTTCCCAGACTTAGTTTGGCATTATCGGTAGTATTCCTTAGTGTCTCTTTTGGTATTTTTTCTTACATCTTTAAAAGAATCCCCCCCCCCCCCTTTCCAAATTCCCCCCAAAAAATTACACAAGGGGGGAAATCCCCCTCCAAAAATTTAAAAAAAAAATGAAGCTTAGTGTTCACACTGCACTGCAGGCGATCTGATCGTGAGGGATGAATGAACTGCGAGTCAAAAGATGGGTCATTGAAAAATGTGCGAAATGCAATCAAGCAGGCTGACTGTTTGTGCGAAATAAACAATTTATAATGGCATATTGCGTAAATAACAACGTAATGGCAGGTCACTGATCTGCGTTTCCACACGTGTTTCCTATCAGGGGATCTGATTGACAGCTCCAGGTCATGATCCTACCCTCAACTAGGATTTTCAAGATCAAGTTTGACTGCCATCAGATCGGGTGAGAGGGTGTATCTGATCACCGGCAGTGGGTGTGATCGCGGACTCAAGTGAGAACACATCCAAGCGCACTCTTTGAGGATGAGTCATTTGTGATGTCATCTCACGGAGCAAGACCATCACCTTTCACGCTCCAAATACTGTCAAAGCACCAGCATATACATACATGTCGGTCTTACTTCAAGATGTGATGAAAATCTTGGGAATTCCATCAACACCCTTTGTCATTCATCATTTGTATTGGAACATATTTCATTACCTGTGTGAGTCAACAACTGTCAAAAATCAATATTCAGATCTCAATCCATATCATTTTTATGAAGGGCAATCATAAACGGGAGAAGATGAGGACTCCCAAAGGCATGGAGCTCTGCATTTTGATCCATTGTCAAATATTGGTTTTAGGTCATTTCATAGGCATACAGGAATATTGATATTTTCCATGTTGTTGGGTTTTTTATGTTTTTTTATTTTGGGGCTTAGGGAGGGATAAATGCTAGCCTTTTCAATTATAATAACTACAACCTTGTATAGAGACAGTGATTCTGTTTAGATAGGAAATATTGGTTTTAGGTCATTTTATAGGCATACAGGAATATCTATATTTTCCATGTTGTTGTTTTTTTGTTTTTGTTGGGATGGATAAATACTAGCCTTTTAAATTATAATAACTACAACCTTGTACAGAGACAGTGATTCTGTTTAGATGGGAAACATGCATAAGCTACTTACACATTGGGTCAGGGTTGAATAGAAGCCTAGTGAGTCACATGGGGCAATTGTTTATATCTTAATATCTTAATACATAAAATTCTGCTCATGCCAATCTTTTTATGTGGGAAAGAGAGAGAACACTATTCCCAACCGAAAAATGTATTGAGTACCTTACAAGGGCCCATATGCCTTTACAAATCTCTGGGGCGGCCCTAAATATTAAAGTGACAGAGAAATATATAAACATTATTTCTACAGCATTGTGAAATCATGCAGTACTGGATATTATATATGGATGCATTGCGAATAGCTAAGGATCGCTGCAGGGTGTGGTTACAGAAAGGGGAAAAAACCCCTTAAAATTGTGAAAATTCCTCAGTTGATTAATAATTAAAGTGTTGGGCAAACGGTAAAATTTTTAAATATTTGAGAGGCCAAAAGTGATTGTTGTAGTCATAAATATGCAATTTTTATAAAAACATATATATAAACGAGTAATTCTAAAAGCTAGTCTTCATTGGAAAAGGGAGCTTTATTCCAAAGGGAAATTTCTCACCCCAACTTTAATTACCCAGACTTAACAGACTAAAAATGACATGACATTCCATGATACTCTATTTTAAGAATATAAATATAACTACGCATAAATACTTTAACCATAATAGACTTGGGTTAACAACTCTTAAATTATCAGCATCCCCGCTAATGAAACATGATTTATTTGCACACAAGATGACGTTCTCCCGCTTTCGACGACAACTCTGGGATATTTATTACGATGCATTGGCATTAGTCATCACGCTGTGAATAGCCCTCGGAAGTTTTATTTGACGTTAACAACATGAAGATCATCTTGAAAGAGGTTCATCGTCATTCCTTCCGAGATAATAACTATTTATTTGTCTTTGAGAGTTATTGGATCTAGGCATGAGAATCTTGTTTCCTGGTATTCACGATGTTAATAGGATAGGCTTGTTTATCCCACTGGAATTGGTTTAATAGACTTTGATAATGAAGGTGTGCTTCCAGTGATAGAACAATTTGGCTGAAGCAATTCTTTCAACATATTAGGCAAATGTTTAGTCAATAGTGGAGAGGATACTTGTTTCAAATCTAAGTGTGCGGAAAAAAATGTTGTGCATGTACTAAGGGCAGTGGCATATTCAGCTTTTGGTGCCAGAGGGGCAAAATGGAAAATGTTGTTTTATAATTGATTTTGTTCAATGCAAAAGCCCCAATAAAGCTATGATGTCCTCTCGCTGAAGGAGTAACATACCCCAACTTCAGCAGCTGGGAGGGGGTGGGGGCAGTTTGGAAAACTTACACTATGCTTATGGAATTTCAAATAAGGGGGAGGGCAATTTTTCCCCCTGACTCCTCACTGAATATGCCACTGCTTCCTAATCACCCCCAGGATCTATACCCATTAAAATCTCAAAGAAACACTCAATAAAAAGGAAGGTGTATACTAACTTTAAGCATCATTGATTTTTTTATTTTTTGGTGGTGGTGGTGGTGTTAGTTTGAGCTTTTTATGGCGTGATTCACCCTTCTTAGCCCGTTCACTATGAACGTTTCTTGCTTCCATGTTCTCGATGGCAATTGAGCATAAAAGCTTGAAAATTAATTTGTTTACACTTTTGGGTACATGCCAGGGAAAGCAAGTCGATGATTTGTTTTCAGTGTGGACCCAAGGAATTTGGCTGGATGGGAAGTGGATTAAGACAAGGTTAACACCCGCTCTTTTCGAGAAGTGTTTAGAGATCCAGGAAGGGGCTAAATCTCCTACCATCAGGACCGAAGGCTTTACATCCCCTCCAAAGCAGATAAATGAACATCTATGATTAAACAACAATCAAAAGCGAGAAGCGATTGAGTACAAATTTGAATGATTTGAGAGAAAAAAATGTCCTCGATTTTCAACTGCTCGCTAATTCAAACATTCATTTATATTCAAATTTCTTATCTATAAAGAAACCTATGATACAGCATTAAATTGTTTGGATTAAAATGAATAAAAACGAGATAGAAAAATCTTCCATAAAATTGGTTATTTTAAATAATCAAATACTTCCTTTGTATGCAACAGTATACTGATTATGTTGTAGGTCTTATCTAGACCTTCCTTGGATTGGGGCACCAGGGACTTCAGACTCTGATGGGGTGGACTCAAAATAGTAAAAATAAATGCAAACAGCAAAAAAATCAGTTAAAATTGACCATTTTACAGCATTTTGAAACTTAGGTACCTAATCAACTTAAATTGTGCAATATTTTGTGATCTCGGAATGGGACAACTAGAAAATTATTCATGTTAACTTCAGTCCTTCATCTTTGGTAAGAAAGCTCTTCCTGTCCATGTACCTTGGTTCAGTGGTCAAGCATGTCCATCTTATTGAAAAAGGACTTTAAAAGAAAGATAATTGTGAAGAAAACATTGAAAAATCTGATTCCGTTGAGGAGATATTCTAATTTGAAGCTCTTTTTTTACCTGTGTAGAAATGACTGGTGTAGTAAGTCTATCATGGAAAGTTGCATCCTTATCCTCACATTCTCAACATTTGTTAATGTATTTTAAAGATAATTTATTGAACTTTTTTACTATTTAAATTAATTTTCCTCAAAATTTCTTCAGGTGGTTGATTAAAAATACCCTTAATAGATTCTGTTTTACCACTTTGTTGACATTTCCAATGGTTTTTAAGCATCAAAATCACAGGACAAAATATGATAGATATATAAAGACTTTGAGAAATCTGAGGCTATGATGTCTCAACTAGTCTGATTTCAGTCGTTTTTACACAAATGATACCAAATTTTAAACTGATGAAATATCTCCTTAACGGAATAAGAGTTTTGAATGGTTTCTTCACATTTTTTTTTTTGAAATCCTCTTTCATCAAAATGGACTTGCTTGACCCCTGAATTAATATTTTAAAGGTGATTGAACAAGTCTGCAACCAACCATGAAGATACCACTCACTGACCAACGTAGTGGAAAACAGAGCATGAGATGAATATTCTGGTTTCCACCTAAAATTAGATATTATTTGTAAAAACAATTTTTTGTAAAAACGATCTTTTAAATCATTCCATAAATGGATGACCTTCAATCCTGTGGCCATGACTGCATGTAGATAAGTTCTCTCATATCGGATTCCTGCACATGTTGGTCTGCATTCACATCACTGCTATCTCATCCTCAGCAAAATCTGTCAAAGAACAACAAAATATGATTGATAAGGAGACAGATAATGATCTGACTTCTCTTATTTATCAATAATATTGCATAGGTATTTTGCAATAGACAGGTAAGGGGGAGGAGAAGAGGTTGGAGTGGGGGAAGGGATGGGGAATTGTGTCCTTAGAGGGCAACATGCCATATTGGTTCTTGTTCATCAGTTCCCCCTCCATGCAATCTGTAGCCAAGACTTTTTGCAAGGGGGCACAAGCATTTCAAGGGGGAGTGGGGCACTTAGACAGATTCTCCATATACTCTAGTGTTGTATATTTTCCTTTGGTCTTACACAAGGGGCAAATATATTCACATATATATATGCTATGGGCCTACTTCAACCAAGCATAATTTATACTTGCTCAGCATCACCAAGTGCCACCTCACAAAAATCCTCCCTGATTTACTATAAAATGGTTGCATTGATCAAGCTTTAATATGTAACCTAAACTTTTTGAATAAATCTACTGCTTTAGCTACCTTACAACTAGACTTTGGAACAAATGAGTTGTCGGAAAACGTGTCTCTTCTTGTGCCAATTTTTACCAGGTTGTTGACTTACCTCATTCAGCGGTTAAACACTCCTTCCACTTGCATCTGAAACATGTCATTTTATGTAATCTATGCAACCTTTGGAACCATTAACCTAGTTGACGCTCTTAAAGCTCCAACATGGATGAATGATTCACACCATTATGCAAATTTATCTTATTACTAAATGGAAACAGTAAGATGTATATATAACAGTTTAACAGTAAGGAATATATATATACATATATATATATATATATATATATATATATTATATATATATATATATATATATTTATATATATATATATATATATATATATAAATATATATATAATATATATATATATATATATATATATATATATATATATATATATATATATATTATATATATATATATATATATATATATATATATATATATATATATATATATATATATATATATATATATATATATATATATATATATATATATATATATATATATATATATATATATATATATATATATATATATAGATAGATATAGATAGAAAGATAGAAAGATAGATAGATAGATAGAGATAGATAGATAGATAGATAGATAGATAGATAGATAGATAGATAGATAGATAGATAGATAGATAGATAGATAGATAGATAGATAGATAGATAGATAGATAGATAGATAGATAGATAGATAGATATAGTAGGAGGAATAGGGCAATGACTAGGAGGTTAAACCATCTTTCTCCTGCAAAACCTAGGAAATATTTTAATCAAATTCCACACACAAAATTGTGAACAGTTTACAATCATCAGCATATTTTGCTGGTTGCTTGCCAAATTTTAATGATGAAAATTTGGCAAAATGTCAAAAGTATTAAGTATATCCAATTCTGGGGTGTTATAGGAAGCAAACCTTTCATTCTCAGGGGCAAGAACCCTTTTCCTATTTGCAAATGGAAAATTGCACTCTTAGAATAAGTTTTCATCAACATTGCAGCTAATCAGGGTATCTTTGATTATCAGGTCAATGAAATTTCCTCCAGTTTGGGGAAATTTCTTTATCATATTCGTTTTTGTTGGGAACCTTGCCCTCCCCACCCCACCTCACTGCATGGATGAGAATGACAGCCTTGTGCCTTGCAATAAGTAACAACAAACAGTGATCTCTTTTTCCCCTACATGCCTCAAACCAAGTGCTTAATGATCCTGTAACACAAACCATAAAGAAAGGACTGCATGTTTGAACATGCCTGCAACATTAAGCAGTGAAGTGCATCCAACCATGGACAATCCTCAATGATTATGCCATGACAGCTCTCTGAAATAACAAACCTAGATGTAATACCTCTCAAATTTCAAAACATCTTCCCTTATCTGCAGGGGCATAGCCAGAGGGGGCAGGGGCATGTGCCCTCCCCTTCCCCCTTTCAGAGCCTTGCCCCCAAATGAAATAACAGAATATAGTGTAACTGTTCATTGCATCATTCATCTCTCCCTGCAATATGTAGCCCTACCCCACTCTTGCCTCCCTCCCCCGCCCCTCAAATGCCAGTGCCTAGCTACACCCTGCTGAAAAACTTTACTTACAAATGACAGAAAGACAAATTTGCCCAGAAGTTCTGGATGTTGATGATTTAAGATTAATAACAAAAATTGTCTATGTTTGAAGAAAAAAAAGTGACAGATGTGATAGCTTATCTCCTAGGATTCAGAAGAAAAGTAGCTAAGTAGGTAATGCTCTTAATCTGCTTTGGAATTAAAGGATCAGTTTAGCAGTCGAGCAAGTTCATCTTTTTGAAAGAGGACAAAACAGAATGGTTGAACAATTATGTTTGAAATTGTTATTCTGTTACAGAAATATGTTTAAATTTCTGCCTCATTTGTGTAGAAACAACTAAAAAGAAATGTAGTTGCACTATCTATTGCTTTAGTTTATTGCTTTTTTTCCTCAGACCAGTCAAGGAGTTTCTCCTTTACAACCATTAAATATGTCTTGAAAGTACTAAAACAGAAAAAGAATTAACCCTTTTTTTTTTTACTCTAGGATTCAGTCATAATGACTAATGTGGAATTACCATGGGGGGGAAGCTAGTGTGGGGTGTCACACGCCCCAATAATTTGGTTTGTCGGCAAATTGTTTTGGTCCGTCGGCAAATCATTGCCTTTGAAATACAGACGATCTACTTTCTGAAGAAAAAAAACTGGCATAAGATAAACAGGAACAGAACTGTGTCAGTAAAATAACCCCCAAAAAAGATGAACTGGGGATAACCCCTCAAAAAAAAAAACTGGGGGTATAGCTGTTGAGGATTTTCCCTCTGCAAATATCAATTCCATTTGTAACATAAAAAGTGCAACACTGTACAGAAGAATGCTGAAAATCTCACTCAAAACCGCATCCATGGTATAAGTTTATTTATAAACTTTTGCACATTTGTGGACATTATGGAGTAGGGCACAGTTGTGGTTAAATTACGTTTCCTTTCTGTTTCCTTAAAAAGTCTGCATTTCATAATATGATACTCTAGGGTTTTTCCCATTTTTGAAAGCCCTGCTCGGACTTTCAACCTTTGCCTCTGCAAACAATATAGTGGTTCCGGACTATCGTTGGACGTCAGGGCCCCTATGCAATTTTCACCTTTGTCCCACCTCTCAGGCCCTGCCGGAAACTATACAATTATGGGGTGTAGCTCCAAATTATAACTATATCCACTGATTTTGATCGAATTTCCCCATTTTTTCAGTGTTTAAAATCAGAAACCGGAGTGTCTATACGGTTATTTTATTGTTAGATTTATACTTATATCTTTTCCTTGCGTACCCTGACTGCCTGATCAGGTGATCATTTGAAAATGAATCATCAAAAATTGATCTATCCTATTAGGTTATTTTGGGGCATCAGAAACATGAAATCTTCAGAATTTCTGGGGCTTTGGGGCTTTGTCACCTGGACCCACACAATTTTCTCCTCCTGACTACTGTCCCAAATCCCAAAATTCCAGTGACTCCACTGTAGGCCACCAGGGTGTTGTTGACAATAAGCTTAATAAAAGGACGATGCACAGCCATAAGTGAGGTAAATGCAGCGAGGCTTCAGATATCAGGGGTGCAGGGCCGTAAGAGACCTCAAATTATTGCAGGGGTAAGGGGGGAATGATGACATCGAATGTGATCAATACATATGCTATATGGAATCATGAAATCATAGATCTAAGCGGTGTACTTCTATAAAGTGCTTCTCCCCACTCCCACCCCCAATCCCCTCACATATACAAACATTAAGGACAAAGCTGCTAACTGCAATTCATTTTTCAGAAATTTTGTGATCCTTAATTTTATGTTCCTCTTCTGAACCAAAAGAGGCTGAAAATGTTTACTATTTGAATATTTGCATTCAAAATCAGAAAACATAGTAGATTTTTATTCGGAAATATCGGAAGAAACACCAAAACACACATACAGAGGTCGACATTGTATTGAATGTACATCGTATATCCAACCATTTCAAGAGAAATATTTTTCAAAACTATGTTCTGTATAATTTTATACTGCCAAAAAGTGTGTATGTGTGGGGGGGAAGGGGGTACATGTTCCCCAGGGACAACGGACCCTGATGTAAATCTTACATGAGGATAACAAAAGAAACACAACAGTGCTGAAAGTATTTTACATATCTTGATTCCATCAAGGAGAACATATCAAATTTAAATACAGCCTTAACTCATTTTGCTTTGTAAAAATGACTGGTTTCATAAGGAATGTCAAACTGTCTTTATGTATTTCATTGAAATGATTTCTGAAAGAGGGAGGCTCATCTTATTAAAATACGTTAAAATTGGGGGATGCGATATTTTGATGTCATTTCCAGTTGTGGATGCAAGATTCGATGCACTGTCTGTTTGTACATGGAGTTAGAAGAGACCTCCATGGTTTGTACAGCCAGACACTAGCATGTACGTTGTGTGTGCCGAGTTACATACACAGCGCATTACGTTACTGTGACAAGAAACTCGTTTGTTTTTTCAATGCGTTTCTCAGAAAGCGAAAGTGAAATATTAGTATCATAATACCACAAAAATAGTCACCAAATGAAAATTACTGAGGAAAAAAAGAAGAAGAAAATGAAAGCAAAAGTCGCAATAAACGATTCTACCGGGGCTCGAACTCACGACTGTTGATAAGAAAATATATGCTTCCGATCGCCGTAAACTACTGGGCTAACTCGTGTAGTGACCTTCAACGCGTTTTAAATAAGTATATAACTTGCAATACCAGACAACCAATCGCGCAACAAAATTTCAACCAATCAAAAATTTGAAAGAAATTTTAAATATTGTACATATATGACGATTTCGCCTCTTTAAGAGTTTATGACCTTTAACCATTGGGTATGTTAACAGATTTAGAAAACAGACTTGTAGTGTAATGGCAATAATTCAACCAAAACCTTACCAACTCCTTTATCATAAAAGATGACATGTATGACCACTGAATTAATCGTTTTAATACTATGAAATTCCAACACTCCATGTCATATGGCTAATGTCGAGTACACTTGTCCTATGTATTCTTATGAATCAGTTTGCAAACAATCTTTAATTGGAATGAAAACAAAAACAAACTTATGATCTGGTGTGAGTCACAACGATGTCACAATGGACCCTTTGGAATCAATCAATTATTGGTTATTTACTGATAAACAATTCCACACCTTGCTTAAGACTCACTTATTTAATTGTGCTTTCAAGTCCTCTTCATAATTTTCTTGTACTTTGTTTTCTTTATATTTCATGCTTATCTTTTTACACATTTGTATTCATTTTCTTTATATGCATATTTTGTAAGGCGCATTAGAATAAGTTATTTAGATAATATGCCATGTAAGTGTAATAAACCTAATTTAAACTTAAGTTCAGTGGACAAGCCATGTTCATCTGAAATGATTAAGAACAGTAAGATAAAAAACAAAAGTGCTGGAAGTTTTGATTCTATTAAGATATTCTCAAGCCAGGTTTTGGTAGAAATGATTGATATCAGACTAAGGCATAGGCAAATCCAGAGGGAAGGGAGGGGGCCTGGGGGTCTTAGTAGACATTTTGGAAAATTTGGCTTCTTTAAACAATTTTTTTTAAAGATGGACCCCCTCTTTTTCAAAAAGTCTGGATCCATCCCTGGTAAGTAAACTGCAGCCTCACAAGTCTTTGTGAATTTAATTGAACTAATTTCTGAACTGACATTGCATCCTATAACCATTCGGTGTGTTAACAGATTTGTAAAACATTGAATAGGTATAGGAACAGGGAAATGTCCCCCCAATGTTGCAGTGACCTACATGGTGCCCATCCAACTAAGTCAATTTTTTTACCATTAGACTAGTGTTGTAGCATACCCCCCCCCCCCCCCACCAACCCCACCCAGTGAAGAACATGTTCCTACACCTATTGAACAAGGTCTTGTGCAGTAACTTTGATGACCCTAATAATCTGAAGAATTACAGAAAAAAACATTTTTTATCACCCAAAAAAGGTGAAATCAACTCAACAACTCAATCAACTCCTCGTCCTTTATCACACAAGGATGGACACATCTGACCACTGACTTAATCCTTTTAATACCGTGAAATGACTTCATGTCATATGACTAATGTGAAGAGTATTTGCTGTATGTACTGTATGATTCAGCTTACAAACAAATTTACAAATCCCTCATTGAAATGAGAACAAAAACAAATTAATGATCTGATGTGACTCACAACAATATTATAATGGACCCTTCCGAACCAATCAATTTATTTTATTTTGTTGACGTTAAAGGCCAGTTGTTGTCTCTAAAGTACATGGGGTACAAAATTAAGTTCGTTTGTTTTGATTGGTCAAAATACAATGGTATTATGTGCAATTATACTGATAGGCCAATCAGTAATCATTTTGGAATCAAATGTACGCCGCCACATTTTAATCATGAAAGATGGCCGTTAAAGGTTGAGTTTAGTGGACAAGCATGTCCATCTGAAATGATAAATAAAAGGGAAATACAAGAAACACAAAAGTGCTAAAAGTATTCAAAAATCTGATTCCATTTAGGGATGATCACGATTAAACCCCTACAGTAACTCGTTTTGTTTTGTTAAAAATGACTGATTTCAGACTAGCAACATGTAATCTTTATGTATATTATTACAATGATTTCTTAAGATTTTATAGCCATTGTATATAACCATTAAGTTATGTTAAGGAATATTCCTGTGAATTTTTCATTTTCAAATATGATTAGAGGACTATTGCAGAAACATATTGGTGTAAAAATGATACTGATAGCTTATTCTGTTTAGGAGTTCATGCATTTCAAATATTGTTTCAGTGTGTTGAAAAATGACCTCACAGTTTGCAGTGTGATGTCATAAAGGCAAATCTAAGACAATTTTCTTTGAAAATGAATGACTTCTTTCTAAATTATTGGAAGCTTTTTTTGTTTAATTATTGAGATGGGGTATATCACTATAAAAAAATTCAAAAAACGCTTTGCTTATCTGCTCAAGAACCTTACACTCTGTAAGTTTGTTTGTTTGTTTGATGAGGGCTTAAAGGCACCACGACAACCAGGGTCAAATTGTGCATGAGAGGTCAGATCATTCTAGAGGTAGGAAGGAAAGGAAACATGGGGAGAATGAGAGAAATTCAAGAACAAAAAGTCAGAAAGCTGTGACCCAGAGAGGAGGTGCATGGGTGACACAAAAACAAAGTAGAGAGGGGGGTGGAAGAGGAGAATTAAATATGGTTGTAGAGGGAGGCATGATGAAGGAAGGAGATAATTTTATCCGGAAGATTTTTCTAGAATAAAAGAACAATATATTTTGTTTCATAGAAATACATTAAATAAAATGCCTTGAATCTGCCTTTATGATATCACTTTGTACAGTGCGAAATCATACTAATGAAATCTTTCAAATGTTATTACTCCCAAATGGATTAAGATATCACCAAGATACTTCTTTCTTTACTAGTCCCCCATCATGCATACATAAAATGAAAATTCACAGGAATATTCCTTTAAACAGCTTCTATTTTTAAACTGGTTTTCTATTGTCAAAATGGACTGGAATAAAGCCTTGACATTACCATTATACTCCTTTTTTGGTACTTAAAAAAAATCTGTACCAGAATAGCAAACAAAAATTGTGTTTGCTATTCTGGTACAGATTTTTTAAGTACCAAAAAAGGAGTATAATGGTAATGTCAAGGCTTTATTCCAGTCCATCTTAACAATAGAAATCCATTTTGAGAATAGAAGCTGTTTTTACAGAATTACAATAGACAGCTATCTTGTAAAGTAATTGTGATAAACTAAATGAAAACATCTTAATTAGCAACAACTTAATCAAGTTCAACTATTTGTTCTTTATCACACAAAGATGTCTGACTAGTGACTGAACTTATCCTTTTAAAGGATTAGTTCTTTGGTCAAGCATGTCCATCTTATACAAAAGAGGACTTTAGTGAAGAAAGTGTTCAAAAATCTTATTCCGTTAAGGAGATATTCAAGTTTAAAGCTCTGTCTTATTTGTGTAGAAATGATTGGTGTAGTAAGTCTACTATGGAAAGTTGGTGCCTTCGTCCTCACATTCTTAACAATTGCTAATGTATTTTAAAGAATGTTTATTCAGTTTTTTTCACAATTTAAAATATTTTTCCTCAAACTTTTTTCAGCTGGTATATTATAAATACCCTGACTTCCTAGATTAGGTTTTACAACTTTTACGACATATCCCATGGTTTTTAAGCTACAACATCACAGGACAAAATATGACAGAATACATAAAGAATTTGAGAAATCTGAGGCTATGACATCACAACTACTCTGATTTCAGTCATTTCTACACAAATGATACCAAACTTATGATATCTCCTTTAACGGAATAAGATTTTTGAATGCTTTCGTCACTATTTTGTTTCTTTTGAAGTCCTCTTCATATAAGATGGACTTGCTTGACCCCCGAACTAATCCTTTAATAACAATACGATTCCAACACTCCATGTCATATGACTAATGTGGGTGGGAGACACTATTTACTTTATGATTCAGTGTATAAACACTGAAAATAATGTTCAAATATTTTTAATTGAAATGAAAATTAAGACAATATTATGATTTGGTATGAATCACGATAATAAACAATCAATTCTATGGAACTAACTGAACTTTTTTTTTTTCAATGACATGAGGCTGCTTATTTGAACACCCAAAGGTGAATCACATTCACATGATTAACAATAGTTGTATGAATGTAATGTTTATTTTCAGTGAGAAAACAATTATATGTTTATGTTTGAATACAGCCCAAAAGCACCGGTGCTAAACATTGCTAACAATTGCATATGCCATATTATTAAGTTGTATTAATTGCCTATAACAAAACAACTTCTCAGACAAGTGGAAAAACAAAGATCAATTCCAAAATTCTTTGGCAAAAAGAAATACTGAAAAACTCTTTTCTGAAGAACGCTTTAAAATGTATATCTTTTATCACAAGAATTATCACTACAATACACAGGACTGACATTCCGTCCTATTTAGCACAGTAAGGTGAAAATGAGCTTATCAACAAAATTCTGATTGGATAAACAATGAGGACGGGGAGGGATGGGGGGGGGAGGGGGAAGGGGCGGGGAGGTTCAATGGACACTTGCCATCATATTGTCCAAGCATTAATCACATCTAGACTACATTATTGCAATGCTTTTTTTACAGTCTTTATTCCCACAAAGACATGACTCGCCTACAAAATAGAGCACCCCAGTTAATCTTTTGCGTTGGTAGGACAGATGTGGATCCTTTACTTCATACCCTTCACATCGTGTCACTTTCAAGGCTCTCTTAGATGTCTACAAAGTTATAGATAACCAGGCTCCTGATTACTTCAAAGATTTTATTGGCTTTTACAAACCTGCCCGCACACTTAGATCCTGAGCAATGACATTACACAGCTTAAAGGAATATTCCCATGTTTTTTTGTAACTTTTCTCAACAAAGAGAAAAATTTCAGAAACAATATAGTACAAAAATCATGTTGATATGTTATTCCTACCAGAAGATATTCAACTTTTTAAGGTTCACAAAAAAAATGCCAATAAACGAATAGGAAAAGGCTTAGTATAACATCACAGCGACACATTCTCCCACAAAGTTTATGTATTTCATTAAAATCTATTATCCTTTTTTATTAGTAAAACCTGCTTGAAAAACAAATTGATGAAAATTAGGTATTTTATATACATTGCCAAATATACCCTACTTTAATGACTTTTGGAAAATGTTTCTAATCATACAAAACAACCAATCAACATTCAAAGAAATACATAAACATTTGCAATTGAATTGCTTCTTTGACATCATCAAACATGATTTCATCATACTGTACACAAACTTTTAAATGCAATTAGGAAATCTTTAAAAATCCATCTCCTGAACAGAATATGATATCAACCTGATTTTTGTACCAAATTAGCTCTAAAAGTATGCTCTTTTAAATAAAATTTTACAGAGAACCATGGGAATATTACAAAAAACCATGGGAATATTACAAAAACCATAAGAATATTACAAAAAACCATAGAAATATTACAAAAAAACTATGGGAATATTACAAAAAACCATGGGAATATTACAAAAAACCATGGGAATTATATAAAAACCATAAGAATATTACAAAAAACCATGGGAATATTACAAAAAACCATGGGAATATTACAAAAAACCATGGGAATGAGACTTTTCCTTTTATTTGTATATTAGTATTACTTCGTAAGCACCATTGTACTTGGTGAGTGGTGTTTTCTATCTGCTGATTTATGGTTAAACAATGGGGAGGAGAAGGATTAGTTTCAACAAGGAGAATTTCCCCGAGAGGAATTTAGTGAGTTTCTGACTGGTTGCAAGTTTTCCTCCTAGTTTTAGGAGAAGGGCGGGGGGAGGGAAATATGTGGGAATTCATATAAAAGAAGATTTCGCTACAAACAGTAAAATTCAGAAATGTATATCCACTGTTAACAGGAGATATCCGGATGGGCGTGCAAGGTTTGATGGAAACGCAATTTACTTCGGCAATTTGTTTCTATATAACAGGAAGTTGTTCAGGAAGGGGTTCTTGCCCCCTGAAGTGACTCATTCCATGCTCCTGTACTCAGGAGAAAATCTTTCCACACCCAAACTTTTAACTTCTGACAGTACCTGTATCGGTTATGAATTACTAACATATATATATATATATATATATTATATATACATATATACATATATATATATATATATATATATATATATTATATATATATATATATAGATATATATATAGATATAGATATAGATATAAGATAGATAGTAGATAGATAGATACAATGAATTCAACGTTTTTACATCATGAACATACACACCAGCTAACATTTTTACACCAAATATGACATGAATCCAGTTTACCGTTCTTGAGATATCGCGCTTACGCCGTCATATACACACACACATCCACAGGCACACCCACCCACTCACCCACCCACCACACACACACACCAGTGCTTACATAAGCAGCAATTTGAGGATGCAATTTGGGTGGGTTTGATCATAGTATTTAGAGGATATCCTTCTTTTTAGGTACGAGAGACTCATGAACACACATTGCACCTATAGCTTGTGCTGTTTAGGTATGAGAGACTCATGAATACACATTGTACCTATAGCTTGTGCTGTTTAGGTAAGAGAGACTCATGAATACACATTGTACCTATAGCTTGTGAGGCTGTTTAGGTATGAGAGACTCATGAATACACATTGTACCTATAGCTTGTGCTGTTTAGGTATGAGAGACACATGAACACACATTGCACCTATAGCTTGTGCTGTTTAGGTATGAGAGACTCATGAATACACATTGTACCTATAGCTTGTGCTGTTTAGGTAAGAGAGACTCATGAATACACATTGTACCTATAGCTTGTGAGGCTGTTTAGGTATGAGAGACTCATGAATACACATTGTACCTATAGCTTGTGCTGTTCAGGTATGAGAGACACATGAATACACATTGTACCTATAGCTTGTGCTGTTTAGGTATGAGAGACTCATGAATACACATTGCACCTATAGCTTGTGCTGTTTAGGTATGAGAGACTCATGAACACACATTGCACCTATAGCTTGTGCTGTTTAGGTATGAGAGACTCATGAATACACATCGCACCTATAGCTTGTGCTGTTCAGGTATGAGAGACACATGAATACACATTGTACCTATAGCTTGTGCTGTTTAGGTATGAGAGACTCATGAATACACATCGCACCTATAGCTTGTGCTGTTCAGGTATGAGAGACTCATGAATACACATTGCACCTATAGCTTGTGCTGTTTAGGTATGAGAGACTCATGAATACACATCGCACCTATAGCTTGTGCTGTTCAGGTATGAGAGACTCATGAATACACATTGTACCTATAGCTTGTGCTGTTTAGGTAAGAGAGACACATGAATGCACATTGTACCTATAGCTTGTGCTGTTCAGGTATGAGAGACTCATGAACACACATTGCACCTATAGCTTGTGCTGTTTAGGTATGAGAGACTCATGAATACACATCGCACCTATAGCTTGTGCTGTTTAGGTATGAGAGACTCATGAACACACATTGTACCTATAGCTTGTGCTGTTCAGGTATGAGAGACTCATGAATACACATTGCACCTATAGCTTGTGCTGTTTAGGTATGAGAGACTCATGAATACACATCGCACCTATAGCTTGTGCTGTTTAGGTATGAGAGACTCATGAACACACATTGTACCTATAGCTTGTGCTGTTCAGGTACGAGAGACACATGAACACACATTGCACCTATAGCTTGTGCTGTTTAGGTATGAGAGACTCATGAATACACATCGCACCTATAGCTTGTGCTGTTTAGGTATGAGAGACTCATGAACACACATTGTACCTATAGCTTGTGCTGTTCAGGTATGAGAGACTCATGAATACACATTGCACCTATAGCTTGTGCTGTTTAGGTATGAGAGACACATGAACACACATTGCACCTATAGCTTGTGCTGTTTAGGTATGAGAGACTCATGAATACACATTGCACCTATAGCTTGTGCTGTTTAGGTATGAGAGACTCATGAATACACATTGTACCTATAGCTTGTGCTGTTTAGGTATGAGAGACTCATGAATACACATTGTACCTATAGCTTGTGCTGTTTAGGTATGAGAGACTCATGAATACACATTGTACCTATAGCTTGTGCTGTTTAGGTACGAGAGACTCATGAATACACATTGTACCTATAGCTTGTGCTGTTTAGGTACGAGAGACTCATGAATACACATTGTACCTATAGCTTGTGCTGTTTAGGTATGAGAGACTCATGAATACACATTGTACCTATAGCTTGTGCTGTTTAGGTATGAGAGACTCATGAATACACATTGCACCTATAGCTTGTGCTGTTTAGGTATGAGAGACTCATGAATACACATTGCACCTATAGCTTGTGCTGTTTAGGTATGAGAGACTCATGAATACACATTGCACCTATAGCTTGTGCTGTTTAGGTACGAGAGACACATGAATACACATTGCACCTATAGCTTGTGCTGTTTAGGTACGAGAGACTCATGAATGCACATTGTACCTATAGCTTGTGCTGTTCAGGTATGAGAGACTCATGAACACACATTGCACCTATAGCTTGTGCTGTTCAGGTATGAGAGACTCATGAATACACATTGCACCTATAGCTTGTGCTGTTTAGGTACGAGAGACACATGAATACACATTGTACCTATAGCTTGTGCTGTTTAGGTACGAGAGACTCATGAATGCACATTGTACCTATAGCTTGTGCTGTTTGGGTATGAGAGACTCATGAATACACATTGCACCTATAGCTTGTGCTGTTTAGGTAAGAGAGATTGAATACACATTGTACCTATAGCTTGTGCTGTTTAGGTATGAGAGACTCATGAATACACATTGTACCTATAGCTTGTGAGGCTGTTTAGGTATGAGAGACTCATGAATGCACATTGTACCTATAGCTTGTGCTGTTTGGGTATGAGAGACTCATGAATACACATTGCACCTATAGCTTGTGCTGTTTAGGTAAGAGAGATTGAATACACATTGTACCTATAGCTTGTGCTGTTTAGGTATGAGAGACTCATGAATACACATTGTACCTATAGCTTGTGAGGCTGTTTAGGTATGAGAGACTCATGAATGCACATTGTACCTATAGCTTGTGCTGTTTAGGTACGAGAGACACATGAATACACATTGTACCTATAGCTTGTGCTGTTTAGGTAAGAGAGATTGAATACACATTGTACCTATAGCTTGTGCTGTTTAGGTATGAGAGACTCATGAATACACATTGTACCTATAGCTTGTGCTGTTTAGGTATGAGAGACTCATGAATACACATTGTACCTATAGCTTGTGCTGTTTAGGTATGAGAGACTCATGAATACACATTGTACCTATAGCTTGTGCTGTTTAGGTATGAGAGACTCATGAATACACATTGTACCTATAGCTTGTGCTGTTTAGGTACAAGAGACTCATGAATACACATCGTACCTATAGCTTGTGCTGTTTAGGTACGAGAGACTCGTGAACACACATTGTACCTATAGCTTGTGCTGTTTAGGTATGAGAGACACATGAATACACATTGCACCTATAGCTTGTGCTGTTTAGGTACGAGAGACACATGAATACACATTGTACCTATAGCTTGTGCTGTTTAGGTAAGAGAGATTGAATACACATTGTACCTATAGCTTGTGCTGTTTAGGTATGAGAGACTCATGAATACACATTGTACCTATAGCTTGTGCTGTTTAGGTACGAGAGACTCATGAATACACATTGTACCTATAGCTTGTGCTGTTTAGGTATGAGAGACACATGAATACACATTGCACCTATAGCTTGTGCTGTTCAGGTATGAGAGACTCATGAATACACATTGCACCTATAGCTTGTGCTGTTCAGGTATGAGAGACTCATGAATACACATTGCACCTATAGCTTGTGCTGTTTAGGTACGAGAGACACATGAATACACATTGTACCTATAGCTTGTGCTGTTTAGGTATGAGAGACTCATGAATACACATTGCACCTATAGCTTGTGCTGTTTGGGTATGAGAGACTCATGAATATACATTGTACCTATAGCTTGTGCTGTTTAGGTACCAGAGACTCGTGAACACACATTGTACCTATAGCTTGTGCTGTTTAGGTATGAGAGACTCATGAATACACATTGTACCTATAGCTTGTGCTGTTTGGGTATGAGAGACTCATGAATACACATTGTACCTATAGCTTGTGAGGCTGTTTAGGTAAGAGAGACTCATGAATACACATTGTATCTATAGCTTGTGCTGTTTAGGTACGAGAGACTCATGAATACACATTGTACCTATAGCTTGTGAGGCTGTTTAGGTACGAGAGACTCATGAATACACATTGTACCTATAGCTTGTGCTGTTTAGGTATGAGAGACTCATGAATATACATTGTACCTATAGCTTGTGCTGTTTAGGTATGAGAGACTCATGAATATACATTGTACCTATAGCTTGTGCTGTTTAGGTACCAGAGACTCGTGAACACACATTGTACCTATAGCTTGTGCTGTTTAGGTATGAGAGACTCATGAATACACATTGTACCTATAGCTTGTGCTGTTTAGGTACGAGAGACTCGTGAACACACATTGTACCTATAGCTTGTGCTGTTTAGGTACGAGAGACACATGAATACACATTGTACCTATAGCTTGTGCTGTTTAGGTATGAGAGACTCATGAATACACATTGTACCTATAGCTTGTGCTGTTTAGGTACGAGAGACTCGTGAACACACATTGTACCTATAGCTTGTGCTGTTTAGGTATGAGAGACTCATGAATACACATTGTACCTATAGCTTGTGCTGTTTAGGTACGAGAGACTCGTGAACACACATTGTACCTATAGCTTGTGCTGTTTAGGTACGAGAAACTCATGAATACACATTGTACCTATAGCTTGTGCTGTTTGGGTATGAGAGACTCATGAATACACATTGTACCTATAGCTTGTGAGGCTGTTTAGGTAAGAGAGACTCATGAATACACATTGTATCTATAGCTTGTGCTGTTTAGGTACGAGAGACTCATGAATACACATTGTACCTATAGCTTGTGTGTTTAGGTACGAGAGACTCGTGAACACACATTGTACCTATAGCTTCTGCTGTTTAGGTATGAGAGACTCATGAATACACATTGTACCTATAGCTTGTGCTGTTTAGGTACGAGAGACTCGTGAACACACATTGTACCTATAGCTTGTGAGGCTGTTTAGGTACAAGAGACTCATGAATACACATTGTACCTATAGCTTGTGCTGTTTAGGTACGAGAGACACATGAATACACATTGTACCTATAGCTTGTGCTGTTTAGGTAAGAGAGACTCATGAATACACATTGCACCTATAGCTTGTGCTGTTTAGGTACGAGAGACTCATGAACACACATTGTACCTATAGCTTGTGAGGCTGTTTAGGTATGAGAGACTCATGAATACACATTGTACCTATAGCTTGTGCTGTTTAGGTATGAGAGACTCATGAATACACATTGCACCTATAGCTTGTGCTGTTTAGGTATGAGAGACTCATGAATATACATTGTACCTATAGCTTGTGCTGTTTAGGTACGAGAGACTCGTGAACACACATTGTACCTATAGCTTGTGCTGTTTAGGTATGAGAGACTCATGAATACACATTGTACCTATAGCTTGTGCTGTTTAGGTACGAGAGACTCGTGAACACACATTGTACCTATAGCTTGTGCTGTTTAGGTACGAGAGACACATGAATACACATTGTACCTATAGCTTGTGCTGTTTAGGTATGAGAGACTCATGAATACACATTGTACCTATAGCTTGTGCTGTTTAGGTACTGAGAGACTCATGAACACACATTGTACCTATAGCTTGTGCTGTTTAGGTATGAGAGACTCATGAATACACATTGTACCTATAGCTTGTGCTGTTTAGGTATGAGAGACTCATGAACACACATTGTACCTATAGCTTGTGCTGTTTAGGTATGAGAGACTCATGAATACACATTGTACCTATAGCTTGTGCTGTTTGGGTAGAGAGACTCATGAATGCACACCATTGTACTGTTTAGCTTGAGACACATGAGGCTGTTTAGGTAAGAGAGACTCATGAATACACATTGTATCTATAGCTTGTGCTGTTTAGGTACGAGAGACTCATGAATATACATTGTACCTATAGCTTGTGCTGTTTAGGTACGAGAGACTCGTGAACACACATTGTACCTATAGCTTGTGCTGTTTAGGTATGAGAGACTCATGAATACACATTGTACCTATAGCTTGTGCTGTTTAGGTACGAGAGACTCGTGAACACACATTGTACCTATAGCTTGTGAGGCTGTTTAGGTACAAGAGACTCATGAATACACATTGTACCTATAGCTTGTGCTGTTTAGGTATGAGAGACTCATGAATACACATTGTACCTATAGCTTGTGCTGTTTAGGTAAGAGAGACTCATGAATACACATTGTACCTATAGCTTGTGCTGTTTAGGTACGAGAGACTCATGAACACACATTGTACCTATAGCTTGTGAGGCTGTTTAGGTACGAGAGACTCATGAATACACATTGTACCTATAGCTTGTGCTGTTTAGGTACAAGAGACTCATGAATACACATTGTACCTATAGCTTGTGCTGTTTAGGTATGAGAGACTCGTGAACACACATTGTACCTATAGCTTGTGAGGCTGTTTAGGTAAGAGAGACTCATGAATACACATTGTACCTATAGCTTGTGCTGTTTAGGTACAAGAGACTCATGAATACACATTGTACCTATAGCTTGTGCTGTTTAGGTACGAGAGACTCGTGAACACACATTGTACCTATAGCATGTGAGGCTGTTTAGGTAAGAGAGACTCATGAATACACATTGTACCTATAGCTTGTGCTGTTTAGGTACGAGAGACTCATGAACACACATTGTACCTATAGCTTGTGCTGTTTAGGTAAGAGAGATTGAATACACATTGTACCTATAGCTTGTGCTGTTTAGGTATGAGAGACTCATGAATACGCATTGCACCTATAGCTTGTGCTGTTTAGGTAAGAGAGATTGAATACACATTGTACCTATAGCTTGTGCTGTTTAGGTACGAGAGACTCATGAACACACATTGTACCTATAGCTTGTGCTGTTTAGGTAAAAGAGACTCATGAATACACATTGCACCTATAGCTTGTGCTGTTCAGGTATGAGAGACTCATGAATACACATTGCACCTATAGCTTGTGCTGTTCAGGTATGAGAGACTCATGAATACACATTGTACCTATAGCTTGTGCTGTTTGGGTATGCTGTTTAGCTGTTTAGGTAAGAGAGACTCATGAATACACATTGTACCTATAGCTTGTGCTGTTCAGGTATGAGAGACTCATGAAATACACATGAGAGACTGAATACACATTGTACCTATAGCTTGTGCTGTTTAGGTATGAGAGACTCGTGAACACACATTGTACCTATAGCTTGTGAGGCTGTTTAGGTAAGAGAGACTCATGAATACACATTGTACCTATAGCTTGTGCTGTTTAGGTACAAGAGACTCATGAATACACATTGTACCTATAGCTTGTGCTGTTTAGGTACGAGAGACTCGTGAACACACATTGTACCTATAGCTTGTGCTGTTTAGGTAAGAGAGACTCATGAATACACATTGCACCTATAGCTTGTGCTGTTTAGGTACGAGAGACTCATGAACACACATTGTACCTATAGCTTGTGAGGCTGTTTAGGTAAGAGAGATTGAATACACATTGTACCTATAGCTTGTGCTGTTTAGGTATGAGAGACTCATGAATACGCATTGCACCTATAGCTTGTGCTGTTTAGGTAAGAGAGATTGAATACACATTGTACCTATAGCTTGTGCTGTTTAGGTACGAGAGACTCATGAACACACATTGTACCTATAGCTTGTGCTGTTTAGGTAAAAGAGACTCATGAATACACATTGTACAGGCTATAGCTTGTGCTGTTTAGGTAAGAGAGACTCATGAATACACATTGTACCTATAGCTTGTGCTGTTTAGGTAAGAGAGACTCATGAATACACATTGTACCTATAGCTTGTGCTGTTTAGGTATGAGAGACTCGTGAATACACATTGCACCTATAGCTTGTGCTGTTCAGGTATGAGAGACTCATGAATACACATTGTACCTATAGCTTTTGCTGTTTAGGTATGAGAGACTCATGAATACACATTGTACCTATAGCTTGTGCTGTTTAGGTATGAGAGACTCATGAATACACATTGCACCTATAGCTTGTGCTGTTCAGGTATGAGAGACTCATGAATTACACATTGTACCTATAGCTTGTGCTGTTTGGGTATGAGAGACTCATGAATGCACATGGCACCAATAGCTTGTGCTGTTTAGGTAAGAGAGACTCATGAATACACATTGTACCTATAGCTTGTGCTGTTTAGGTAAGAGAGACTCATGAATACACATTGTACCTATAGCTTGTGCTGTTTAGGTATGAGAGACTCATGAATACACATTGTACCTATAGCTTGTGCTGTTTAGGTACGAGAGACTCATGAATACACATTGTACCTATAGCTTGTGCTGTTTAGGTACGAGAGACTCATGAATACACATTGCACCTATAGCTTGTGCTGTTCAGGTATGAGAGACTCATGAATTACACATTGTACCTATAGCTTGTGCTGTTTGGGTATGAGAGACTCATGAATGCACATTGCACCTATAGCTTGTGCTGTTTAGGTAAGAGAGACTCATGAATACACATTGTACCTATAGCTTGTGCTGTTTGGGTATGAGAGACTCATGAATGCACATTGCACCTATAGCTTGTGCTGTTTAGGTAAGAGAGACTCATGAATACACATTGTACCTATAGCTTGTGCTGTTTGGGTATGAGAGACTCATGAATGCACATTGCACCTATAGCTTGTGCTGTTTAGGTAAGAGAGACTCATGAATACACATTGTACCTATAGCTTGTGAGGCTGTTTAGGTATGAGAGACTCATGAATGCACATTGCACCTATAGCTTGTGCTGTTTAGGTAAGAGAGACTCATGAATACACATTGTACCTATAGCTTGTGCTGTTTAGGTAAGAGAGACTCATGAATACACATTGTACCTATAGCTTGTGTAAAG
Source organism: Chiridota heheva (assembly GCA_020152595.1). NCBI lineage: Eukaryota > Metazoa > Echinodermata > Holothuroidea > Apodida > Chiridotidae > Chiridota > Chiridota heheva. Next base: position 228,573 of record JAIGNY010003303.1, read on the forward strand.
TATGTGGTGTGAACAAACAAGAACACCGTTTGAAAAAGGGCTGTCATGGCATTACATTTTTTGTATGGATAGTAATAAAGAAAGCAGTGGCGTGTATTAAGGGGGGGGGGGAAGGGTTTTGTCCCCTAAAAATCATAGCCCCCTTCCCTTAAAAAAACAAAAAAAACATTAAACTTCTGCAAACTTTTCATGAAATTCAAGGAATTTTGTCAATTTTCGGGAAATCTTTTATATTTTTTACCTAGCATTGCTGAAATTTATTGTAGCGTCGTAACCATTGAAATACAATCTTAAATAAATAGCATTTAAATTGAAGTCCATATTCTCTTCATTAACTGAAATTTAAATTCAATTAAAAATTAAATACTTTGCAAATAAAAGATGGCGGATTTTGAGCATGGAGTTTACAATACTAGACCTGTTGCGTCCTGAGGGCCACGACAAAAAACTGTTGAATTTTGGTGAAGTGCAAGAGAGCCCTCAATTTACCCACTTGCCTGACAGCCAGAAGATAAACATCTATATACTACAAATAACGAGTACTTTTAGGGTCCATGTACATTTCGGCCAATCAATTTTCAAGTTTGTAAGAATATACAAATCACAAAAAAAACGAATATCTTTTCATCATCCGATTCAAATCAAACAATCACATTAAGAAATCAGGTGCTTTTTTTATAGTATTTTACTTCACAAACTTATGAAAAAACAGTAAAATTGTCTGTTTTCAATGAAAATGAGTCTCAAAAAGGCAGAAGAAAACTGTTTCACAAATTTGACTTAAATCTTAAAAAATGCTCATACTTTCGGCTGAAAAAAAAGGAAAATTGCTTGAGAAATCAACTAAATCTTAAAGCAAACGTTAATTTTGTTTTGTTTTGGCAAACCTACCAAAACCGTTAACGGGTACTACCTACACTATGAGCGTGGTTGGAAAAAAGAGGTCCCAGGGGGATTATTCAATGCAAATCATTGCAAGAAGCTGAGGGATTGTAGCCAAAAACAAACAAAAAGATGAAACTTTTTCAATGTTAAAAAGACATTTATCCAAAAATCTTATCCAAAAGGGCACTTGTTTGCTTTAAAAAAAAAAAGCACTTTTCCTCTGTGAAAGTGCTGGGAGGGAAGAATCGGAGAAGGATACCATGAATAAGTAAAGATGCTATTAGAGCAGAGGAACAACATCCACCATGAGATTATTAGGAACAATTATAGAGAAAAGGCAGATACAGAGAAAAAGACAGAGAGGTGGTTAAACAGAGATTAAGAGCTGATGAAAGGAAATGGATTGATGACATTGCAACAAAAGCAGAAAAAGCTGCAAGAAATCAAAACATTATGACACTGTACACCCTGGCAAACTTATATGTAATGAGAAGCCAAGGCAGAACATGAATGTTTAAGATAAGAACAGGATAATCTTAAGTGGAAGAGAAGAGTTAAAGGACAGGTGGAGGAACATTTTTAAAGAAGTCTTGAATAGGGAAGAGCCACAATGACCAGTGACTGCAGGACGGAGAAAATCAACAAGTGGCTGTAAAGCACTGAGAGAGTTAGTGGACATGAAATAATGGAAGCACTCATGAAGCTAAAGAATGGCAAAGTCGCCAGGTGTTAAATCAATAACAGCTGAGCTATTATAAAGCAACTTGGAATTTACCACTAACAGATTAAAGGAGCTATTTGATGTATTTGGGAAAAGAAAGAGAATGAAGCAAATGGAAACTGACTGCTGATAGTGAAACTGACCAAAAAAGGTGATTTGAAGCAGTGCCAAAAGTGGCATGGAAAAACCCTGCTGAGTGCCTTCAGCATAGTGCTCCAGCAGAATTTTGATTGATAGAAAAAGAAATGAAAATTGATGACAGGTTGAGGAAAGAACAAGCTGATTCAGGAAAGGAAGAGGGATTACGGAACATATCTTCATCCTAAAAAAATATATTAAAACAAGTTATAAATGGCAGGCAACTCTCCACCTAAACATTGTTGACTTTGAAAATGTCTTTGACTTTCTTGATAGGGATGGCTTGTGGGTTATAATGAAGAAATATGGCAAACCAGGGAAGCTCATCAACATTGTTAAAGGATTAGTTCAGTGGTCCAGCATGTCCATCTTATATGAAAGAGAACTTCAAAAGAAACAAAGTGGTGAAGAAAGTATGGCAAAATCTAATTTTGTTAAGGAGATATTCAAGTTTAAAGTTTGGTATCATTTCTGTAGAAACAACTAAAATCAGACTATTTGTGATGTCACAGACTCAGATTCCTCCAAATCTTTATGTATTTTAAAGAAAGTTTATTTTGTCACTATTTAAATCATTTTTCCTCAAACTTTCTTCAGGTAGTATATTATAAATACCATTCCCAGATTCAGTTTTACTACTTTTTTGACATATTCCATGGTTTTTGAGCCACAAAATCACAGGACAATATATGATAAAATACATAAAGACTTTGAGGAATCTGAGGCTATGACATCACAATTAGTCTGATTTCAGATGTTCCTACACAAATGATACCAAACTTTAAACTTAAATATCTCCTTAACGGAATAAGATTTTGTAATGCTTTCTTCACTATTTTGTTTCATTTGAAGTCCTCCTTCACATAAGATAAACATGCTTGACCACTGAACTGATCCTTTTAGGCTTTCTACCATAGATTTCAATGTGCAGTGCTTAAACAAAGGGAGAAAACATAATGGTTTGAAATAAAAACTTAAACAGGGCTATAACATGTCCGGATTCCTGTTCTTGATAGTAGTGGACTGACAGACTGGAACAGCTGGCCATGGCGAGAATGAAATAAGATGGAACTACACATCCAAACTTGATGATTTAGATTTTGCCGATGATATTGTCCTAATACCAAGCACAAAGAACCAAATGCAAGGAAAATCAAACAGACTGACTGGGAAAGCTGGAAGAATAGGTCTGAAAGTTAACATGAAGAAGACAAAGATTATGAGAAAGTAAATGCATGCAATGATGCAATAGCTATGAACTGAGAAACAATAGATGATGTGAACAAGTTCACGTTCCTGGAGCAGTGGTAACAAAAGAAGGGGGAATAGGTGACATGGAAAACAGAATCACAAAACCCAGAGGGACATTCATCAAGCTGAGGAAGATATGGAATTCTACTAATATCAGCAGAAAACAAGACCAAGCTGTAGAAAGTTCTTGTGAAGTCCGTTCTCCTTTATGGATGCGAAACGTAGAAGATTATAAAAAGGGAAGAAAATGACATTGATACATTCCATAGCTAATGTCTGCTAAGGATACTTATATGCTTAGACAAGACCATGGAAATAACTGTAACATAGCATTGACCTGGGCCCCAGAGGGCAAAGAAAATGTGGACGCCTAAAGAGAACATGGCGACGAATGGTGGAGAAAGAAAGGACCAGAGCTGGGCGGACTTCCCGAGGAACAGACAGAGCAGTAGCAGCTGACAGAGATGGCTAGAGGCATTCTGTGAAGGCCTTATGCGCTACTTAGCATGAAGCAGATAGGTGAGGTGCGACGTGGTGGAATTTTTGTTGAACGTCAGCCAAATCTTTCCTTAGCACAGGGTTGTATAAAGGGTTCCATCACAGGGGACAAGAACCCGCATATTTCAGGGTTACAAACGGAAAATTTGCACTGATAAATTTGATTTCAGAAATTTGTATTCAATGTCCTTCATTTTCAGGAGAATTTCTTCAACTTTCGGGAAATTTCCTTTCTTTTCGGAAAAATTTTCTTCAATTTTCGGGAAATATTGCAAAATTTTGCCAACATTTCTATCAATTTTATTTCAATAAGTCCAATTCTACCTCCCAACTGGGAAGGAAGCAGGCAAAATGCAGAAAGATGAAATCCTCTGAGGGGGCAGTATTCCCCCTTGTCCCCACTTCCTATGCATCAGGACAATCATATATTTTTCTCGGGTAAAAAAACAGCATCCCCCCTCCCACATCACCCAGTCATCGGACCCAATTATAGACGCCCTCTCACATCACTCAGTCGTCGGACCTTAATGACGCCCCTACAAGTCCCATGCTTCGCAATAAGACTTGCATATTAAAACCCAACAATCATAGGTAAGAAACTGCAGTTACATGGTTACCAAAACTAATGTCAATCTACAATGTTGTAAGATTTGCAACCTATTGCATGAGATTGAAAAGAATCAATGGCAGGCATGTGCTTGCACATTTGACATATAGAAGCCATGTTTCTGGAGTGGGTGAAAGTCCTTTTTATATAAGTCAATCTTGTTTGACCACTGAACTAATCCTCCAAATAACAATAGATGGCCTTTAAGATTTGTTTAATTCATGATGACTAAGCAGACAACCCGGAATCCTACCATTAATCCAGATGTACATATGGCTTGCTAATCATCAAAGAAAGATGAGAAAAAGAGTGTCTTTTTGTGTGGTGTTGTTCAAACCTTACTTAACGATTTTTTACAAATTGTTGTGGCATCGAAGCTTATCAACAAAAATACAAGCTAGCAAAATCTTTCTGCAGCTTGCGCAAGCTAGCAAAATCTTTCTGCAAGCGTGCACAAGGCTACCAAATATTTTTTGATAGCTTGTGCAAGCTAATTTTAATAAAAGCTAGATTTTTGGTATCAAAAATGTATGTTAATTAAGAGATTATTTATGATACCCATAATTTGCTAGTGGAAGAGAAAAGACGTAGGTGGGAGGGGGAGAGGAGGGAGAATGGGTGCCAAAAAGGCAAATTGATACCACAAGGCTACTTCGTGTGACTTTAAGCAGTACCTGTCTGTCAATTAAAATATTTGTCATTGACAAACAAGGAAAACAAATTATTTCATACAACTTAATGCCAAGACAATATATAGCACATGTTTTAGGTTGACCAATATGTGACCTTTTAAAGTTTCAAGGATAACCATTCAAAGGATTAACTGGACTTTTTGAGAAAAAATGAAACCTGCAGGCATCCATCACTGTTGCTATATACATAACAAAATCTGTATCAGAAAAACAATTGTTTGTATATAGTTAGTGCTTAAAATGAAATTAAGGAAGTGTGTTGTTCAAATATCTTTCTGATTGGTATCAGACCAATAGTGACAACAAAATTCCACATTCTTTGCTTTGTGTATCTTACTGAAATATTTTCTTTGCCATTTTCCCCTTCAAAATCTGTCACCCCCTCTCCCCAGGAATTATACTTTTTCCTGGAACATATTTCATCATAAATGATCTTCATTATAATGCAAAACTACAAAACAATTTTAGTTTCTATGTTCTTTTTCACAAAATTCAGAAAATAGTTACTCAGTATTTAGAATTCTTTCAAATATTGGTAAAAAATTATGATCAATCATTAATCTGCCAGAACTCGTAATCTAAATAAATTTAAAGACTAAATTACAAAGACTTGAAGAGAACCCAACCAAAGGAAAGGATGGCTAGTACGTTATACGTAGTCCACCCACAGGTGCTTCATTTTGAGCACAACTGACTATGTCGGTGCGACCAATTTTTAAGCAAACAATTGCCAACTGAGAGTACCGCGAGTAAAACCCGCGACGTCAGACGGGTTGGTGCACATCCAGAGCTATCTGCATGACTACCCTCAATACTCAGTTCATAAGGTAAATGTCACTTGCACCTTTGCATCAGACGTTATAGTTGTTCATGCGGGTCATAACATCTCCTACTCCTAATATTACACCTAAGAAAAATCAATTTTTACGTCGAAACAATTCCATTTCATACGTCTAAAACGGGTCTCTAATTGGCCCTGTTTCTTTTAGGTGTATGAATAGATATAATTTTACGCGTGAAAACTAATTTTCTAATCGCACGTCTAAAGAAAACAGTCAATCAGTGACCCATTTTAGACGTATGCAATGCAATTGTTACGACGTGAGAAATTATTGTTACAACTTAAGAATAGATTTTTCTTAGATGTAAAATATGTCTAAAAATTAATTTTGACACGTAAAATTATGTCTATTCTTACCTCTAAAGGAAACAAGCCAATTTAGCATTCGTTTCAGACGTATGAAATGGAATTGTTACGACGTAAGAAATTATTGTTATGGTGTAAGAATTGATTTTCTTTCACAACACTAGGAGACATTGACCCTCATGACCAACCATAGACGTCAGTGTTTACACTTCATCATTTCCCACCTTTCATCCAAGTTCTCTCAAGTTACGCGCACAGTATCAGATTTTCCTTCTGCCCTGTTTCTCTTTCTCTGATGTTCAAAAGTTGGATCTTATCATCAATAGGAAGTTTTTCAAATTAGAACTTTGAACAGAAAACACTTAACGGTTCATGGAAGAAGCAATATTTGCTTTTTGTTTCAAATTGTACCGAAAAAACTAGAAAAATAGTGGTGCAAACAAAGGCATAGCAGGAGGGGTACAGATTGAAAATTCCCCTAAGTCATATCTATTGACTTATAAACAAAATCTTATTTGCAGGCTTAGTGTCAATAACATTTTATTTGAAAAATATGTTCTCCCTCACTTATTGATCCAAGTTGGTTACAGATTGACCAAACAAATTTGTCAGGCTTTCTTATTCAAGATAATATGCTAATTTGTGATGACTTCAGTTAAATAACCATTTAAATTTTTATGCAAATCTTTTTTAGAAATTTTTGTGTCTCTCAACATTATAAACAAATAAAACACTGCACTTTTTTTAAAACATTTTTTATAAAGGAGCTGACAGCCAACAAGTGAGGGCGTATTTATAGTTAAGTCTCATCATAAATTGAATACCTTTCTTGCACCCAGCGGTGCTGAATATCATAAGTGCTTACTTAATCCCGACCGAGTACTCTGAATTTAAACGTGTTTTCCCATTGACTTTTAAAATGTGTTGCTTGTGTATGAAAGGTGAACATGTGCTTGTGTGCATTGTGTGCGATGGGCGGATATTTCTGTAAAAAACAGACTGTATGATCGTCTTTTATTGGTTAAAATCTACATCAATTGGCAAAAAAAACCGCCCTCATTATTCGACCGACAGCTCCTTTAATATGTCATGCATATTATGCCGGATGGATGTTTGTAAATTTTTCAATGGCTGATTTTGAAGAAATGAAGATTTTGAAACAGAATAAATAAATGCATGTAAAATATCTAAAACAAAGATACCCAAGTCAATTTTAACCAATTTTTGTCAATTTAACCCCAATTTTGCTGCTATTTTTATGATTTTTAATAGATTTTTAAAAATTATTGAATTACACAATCAAACAATAAATATTTATTGCACCAAAATATTGAAACAATACTTTCACAACATTTATAACAAAAATGAAATAATAATATCCAAAACCGCACGTCATTGCAGTAAATATCAAAAGAAACATTAAAATCATATATCCGCATCGATCAGTACTTCCCCAAGCATTTCCTGTTATCCTATCCCGTAAACACCATTAACAATACGACAACATCTTTGTTCATATGCATATTGAAATTATTTCTTCTACATTGTCAAATTTTCAGGTCCTCGACCTTTTACAAGCATATCATTTGTTTCCCAACTTTTGTTTGTATCTTTATTTATTTGTTCAAACAAACCCACACGGAGATAATTTCTCTTCCTGCTAAACAATTTTCCTTCTTTCCTGAAATCTAAAGCGATGGATTTCCAAACATGACCGTCATAGTTTCTAATTATAATGCTTGTCTCTTAATTAGTATCGCCTCATGCTGAGTCACTAAAATCTTTTCTCAAATCAAGACGCCTAGAAACAAAGTCATTATGAACTAGGACACAAAGCAATTAATATTACTACAAGGTTTGAACAATGAGGACGTGCCAAATGCAAGAGGAAGAGTGAAGGAAACTAAAATTGCTTTTGTTTCGATGAATATTTTGTGGCTTTCGATTGTGAGTGACTACTGAAACCGGTGACCTTCGTTCACAATAGAGGGAAGGCTACTTATAAAAAAGTCCTTTACAAAGCAGAGCGTGGTCCTTGGCATTCTGTCTTCATGAGTCACAATTGGCTAAATTTAAGCTTAACTTATCCTCCCTCTCTTTGTCAAATGGGAAGCTATCAGGCGACATGTAAATACTAGAATGGATTGATCTCAAAAGTCTACAATGATAATTGATATGAATGCCCTCTTTTAAAATTACAGAATAATTTAAGTGGTTAATGTTTGTCAAAGAAAATGAATGGTCTTCAGGTGCTCACTTGAAGAAAGAGAAATTATGAGCGAAAATAATTTTTCAGTATGCATGTTTGTACCAATTTAAATATTTATCTATTGAAGTGTATGGAGGGGGGATTTTTATACTGCTTTTGAAATGTATGGAAAACTTATTATTTACACGTAAATATCCACTCAAAAAAAATCTCTTACAAATTTGGATGATTCTTTTCATAAATTATACCTCAGATATACCAGGGAGGAAAGGAAACTTGTTTATTTAGTAAATGTATAGAAACATTTATGAAAGTCTGATAATACGTTTTCTCAAACATTTCCTATATAGGAAAACATACCTTTATCAAAAAGGGTAAACAAAGACAATTCAATCCAAAACAATCCGCACCTTTTATATAGCCATCATTAACCTAACTAAATTAATGTCACACCATACCAAGCTGCTACAAACAGACTGCAATCTGATGACATCATCAGATACACATAGGATATTTTTGGATAATATTTCATTTGATGGTAGTTGAATCAATGATGGGAAAGTAAAAATAGAGTGGTATGAATTGATGAGAATAAGTGTGAAAGATGTGAAACATATGTAATCCAGAAATAGTACTTGAACAATATATCACAATATGAGTAATTTAGTATGATATTAATAACAATAAAAAATATGTAAGTGGACAATATAATATGGTATGAATAATAGTTAGAAACATAATATTTCACATTGTAATTTTGCTTTAGACCCACTTTGTGAAATCTCCATAGGGCAGAGTTGTCACCAGCAGGGGTTCGAGTAGTGAGATAAACACCTCACACAGTAGGCACTACCTGCAAGGCAATACTTGCATACTGAGTGAGACAATGCATAATACACTCGTAACATTAAAAACCACCCAGACAACAACAAATAACATAATCATGAAATGAAAGCCCTTCTCAAAACTGATAAAAGTACTGGAGAGCTATGATTTTGATTTCATTAGTGTCTTGAAACTTTAAAGTATCTTTCAAACTAAGTTACAAATGCATTGATGAACATTTTGTATGTAAAAACATCTAAATAACAGAAGAAATGACATTCAATCACTTTGCAAATCCCTCACTTTGGGAAACACGTATCACCTTAGTGCGCTGGCAACTGCTATTTTGAAAATGTTTGCAAATGCAAGCAGTGTTCGATATAATACGATACCCAAGTTGACTTCACTGACACTCTATTGTTCGACAACTTTTCAACTTATCAGATACATCCATCCAAGATGTTCTTCGTAAAATAAGTCGGTGGCGAAGGCTATCGCACAAAACTCAACTTTTCAGTTTTCTTCATTAAACCCACGCCCAAACGAAAGTGAACGGCTCATTATAGTATTATTGAATATATATATATATATATATTTATTTAGTATTATGTAAAGTGTTCCATGATGATAAAATGTATTGTCAAAAGTTGACACGAGATCATCGCGGAAAGGCCTAGTTAATCTAGCGCGTAGTCAAAATTCATCTACGCTTCTATGATAAGCCAATGCAGCAGTTTCAACGTTATAAAAGTATATAGCATTTTCTGACTGTATAGCAGCCATGTATTGGCTATAGCGTACACTACTGTCAGATGTTATCTGACCATGGAGGTACAGATCTGACTAGGGTTTAAGGGGTTACAGTCCCAGTGTCTGGGAAAATGTTAATAATATCTGTTGGGGAGTGATAATAACATTGTGTACACCAGAGGAGCAAATGCCCCCAAATCTCCAGCTGTATTCATCAAATTGTTTGTCTGCCTGGGCCCTGAAAAACCATAGGGGTCATCCAGCTTGCTACAAATTTTATGAATGATGTAACCAAGTGGGGAAAAGGGTGGTGCCCAAGTTGATGTTCTCATTAGGAGAACTTTCAACTTTTTCTTTGTCCCAAACCAACCAACTATAGTAATCAATACACACAATTTCATCATAAAAGCATATATATATATATATATATATATATATATATATATATATATATATATATATATATATATATATATATATATATATATATATATATATATATATATATATATATATATATATATATATATATATATATATATATATATATATATATATATATATATATATATATGTATATATATATATATATATATATATATATATATATACATATATATATATATATATATAAATATATATACATATATATATATATATATATATATATATATATATATATATATATATATATATATATATATATATATATATATATATATATATATATATATATATATATATATATATATATATATATATAGATAGATAGATAGATAGATAGATAGATAGATAGAGAGAGAGATAGAGAGATAGATAGATAGATAGATAGATAGAGAGAGATAGATAGATAGATAGATAGATAGATAGATAGATAGATAGATAGATAGATAGATAGATAGATAGATAGATAGATAGATAGATAGATATATATATATATATAAATATATATAAATATATATAAATATATATATATAAATATATATATATATATATATAAGTATATATTTCAATGAATATTTGCCTTGCCTCTTGACATTTAAAAGAATTTTCCAGCCCCTCCCCCCCCCTTCCCCCACCCTTCCCTATTAAACACGGTGGCATTCACTTCCAAATGTATTTATGGGATAATATCTTTACTTCAACAAAAAGCATTTCAGCACTACAATATAGCAACACGGAAACTTAACTTATATAAATGTTTCCACAAATACATCACACCAGGGATTCTATAACAGTATCCCTAATCACACTTGACAAAATGTTACCATGAACTCATTAAAACCACAAGAGGGTACATGTCATCAAAAGTCCCTGTAGAATCAGAGCTTCAGAGAAATTAAAAGTCTTAACAAAGGTGATGACATTTTTGACCAATGAGACCAACTTCAATTGATCACCATACACAGATTTTTCAATAACTTTAGACCCACCTTCCCAAAAAGTTTCTTGACACATGCCATTGATGAGAGTTTTGCCTCATTACTTCAGCAAAGTAGCTTCTTTTCATTCTGTCATATTTCTTAACAAGGAACTTTCCAGCACGCATTAGCAACACATTCTTCACAAGGGAAACGTAAATGTTTTCATAAGTACATCACACATGACAAAATGATACGATAAACTCATCAAAACCAAAAGAGGATACGTGTCATCAAAAAGTCCCTGTAGAATCAGAGCTCAGAGAAATTTAGAGTTTTTATGAGGAAGATCACGTTACAATGAGTCCGTACAATATTTCATAGTCGCTGTTGCGCAATCACTTCTTTGTTTTTTGTAAAACAAGGAAATAACCCATGTGGTGAGTGAGGGGTTTCCACTGACTAATCAATTAAAAAGAGACATGATGAAATGTTCAGCAAAGAGGAAAACACCGCACATGAATTAAAATCTCATTTCCTATTCCTTTTTTGAAAATTATTGATGCCTACTAGCAGCATAAGCAGCAATCATTGGCAGGGTTTTCCTATCGAAAGTGTGTGGGTGTGGGGGGAGGGGGTTACAAAAACAAATTTGTATATCAACGGTGGGGGGGGGGGGGAAAGTAACAAAATCCCCTAAAATACAAAATATTACAACAATACAAAATATAAAAATTCAGGAAAAGGGAAAATTTCACAAAATTAGTTTTACAAATTCAAATTCATAGCTCTATAAAATCTTTAAAAAATAATATTGTGGCCATTAGGGCTGTCAAGATATGGGCAAATGAGATATCGATCATCATGAACAAAAATATCGCGATGTATCACCATATCGTGATATATGACCATATCGCAATATATCACCATATTGTGATATATCACCATATTGTGATATATCACCATATTGTGACATATTGTGACATATCACCATATATCACCATATTGCAAAATATCACCATATTGTGATATATCACCAATATGGTGATGTATCACTATATAGTGATATATCACCATATTGCGATATATCACCATATCGCGATATATCACCATATCGCAGTATATCACCATATCGCAATATATCATCATATCGCGATATCTGTAATTTTATTACTTTCGAAAAAAACTTTCAGTTAAATTGCTTGGGCTTTCAGCTTGCAGATCTCAATCGTTCCATTAGATTTAAGATCTAGGAAAGGGAAGCATAAAACAATTAGACATGCTGTAAATGTTCTGTTTAAAGTTGATTTGAAATATTTCTGCAATTGTTTCACAAGTTCTAATTGCTTTATGCAGTTTACATTTGCAAATGACATATCACGATATGTTGTTCAGAGTATTTTTGATATCACGATAATCGATATATTGTGACAGTCCTGGTGGTCATATATGCCTATCTTGTCTAACAACAACAACAACAACTGCACTGGTACAAATCACGGAGGAGCTGGTTTAACAGATTCAAACCCTCCACTCCCAAGCAGGAAAATCTCCTTTCCGTCAAAAAAAAAAAAAAATCCTGTCCTTCTACTATAATTTGGTTACCTCCACAAAATCTCAAGCAATTTGACTAAGTTCTTCACAAAAAAAAAATTGGCTTATAATATTTGCTCATCAACAGTATGGTTCATATCTACATAGGTGTTGATGAAGACAAAATCATGACAAAAGTTCTTCAAAATAAATAAACATCGCCAGTCTTGTTTGCTCATCAGTATTTCTCAAATTAATTGAGTCAGACCTATTTTGGGGCAACTCCCAATCCTTGCACTATGCATCATCAGCTAAACTCACTAAAGATGAAATGAAGACAAAAGAACCACACCCTGGAGTATTTATTACTAATGAATGGACAAATTTCAAAAGAAGGCTGGTCCTTTCTTTAAGAAATATTGATATTCTTAACTTCTCATTAAACAGGACAAGGCGACAGGGTGAAACATGGGGACATTTTGGCAATTTGGACAAACAAAACCTTTGAAAAACATTCCTGAAAAGAAATGGTATGAAAAGTTATTTAAAAAAAAAAAAGCATAACTTTTGCTAACAATTTCTTATGATGAATAACTCTGGCTATAAATTTTCAGTCAATTGCACTCAAAATCACCAGAGTGTTTATAACTCACTGATAAAAGATCTTTTTAGAATCCAAATGAATCCTCAGCCCCACATTACACACATTAAAGACCAACCCTGTCTTTATAAATGGCATCTCCCTATTACAGTATCATATGGCATGTGGCATTATACAAATTTTGTCCTCATAGAAAACAATCAATAAAATTTACACACTTGCAATAACGCTTCAAATCATCTTTGATAAAGCCATTGATGAAGACGAAATCATCAGCAGTTTACACCTGATTATTACTAATGTATGGCTTAGTGACAAATTGTCTTTGAAAGGAAGGCTGGTCTCCTGGTTATGAAAAATCGCTTGGGAAAATGTACTCTTATCAATAACAATATTCAAAACATTAATATGATAATAGACCCATGTGATAATAAACTCATGTGATGATAATACTCATGTGATGAATCTACGACAATTGGGGACATGATTAATTCATTGCTCATTTTAGGGAGTGGTACCCAGGCTTTAATAAGCTTCACTACAGTATGTCCAAGATCATGTCTCAACCTTTACAGAATTAGTTCAGGGGTCAAGCATGTCCATTTTATATAAAAGAGGACTTCAAAAGAAACAAAATGGTGAAGAAAGCATTCAAAAATCTTATTCCATTAGGGAGATATTCAAGTTTAAAGCTCTGTCTGATCTATGTAGAAATGACTGGTGTAGTAAGTCTACTATGAAAAGCTGGTGTCTTCATCCTCACATTCTTAACAATTGTTAATGTATTTTAAAGAAGTTTATTTAATTTTTTCACTATTTAAATTACTTTCCCATGAATTTTCTTCAGGTGGTATAATATAAATACCCTTCCTAGATTAAGTCTTACTACTTGTTTGACATGTCATCCCAAGGTTTTTAAGCTACAAAATCACAGGACAAAATAGGATAGAATACAAAAAGACTTTGAGGAATTTGAGGTTATGACATCACAACTAGTCTGATTTTAGTCATTTCTACACAAATGATACAAAACTTTAAACTTAAATATCTCTTTAACGGAATACAATTTTTGAATGCTTTCTTCACCATTTTGGTTCTTTTAAAGTCTTCTTTCATATAAGATAAACATGCTTGACCACTGAACTAATCCTTTAATAATAAGCTTCACTTTGAAGAAGATCATGTCATCATGAAAGCCTTCCATGGCCACACCCAAGAACTGTTCAAAATATGTAAATATATCAAAATAAACTATTCTAATGTATGCAGTCACGGCAGAATGCAGCTCTCGGGGAAAAATTAAATTGATATTTTTTTTTTTGTGCATATACTGAAAAATGAAAATAACCATTAAAATTGACACAATTACAAACCATTTGACTATGCTGTATCTTTCTACTAAAGCTGATGAGGAGGATGATGGTTTGGTTTGTTGAGGTTTGCCGCCAACAGTCATGAGTCAAATGTGCCAAGAGGGTGGGGTGGTAAAAACTAAGGTACAAAGGTTAGGAAAGAGAGGATTGGAAAAGGAGACAAAATCATCAACAGCTCAAAACCCACACCTGAGTTTTTATAATGTATGATGATTCAGTGACAAATTATTACTGATAGAAGGCTGGTCTCCCTGCATGTTTATGAAATATTGATTCCCGCTTGCCTTGATCTAGCAGCTGGGGAAAATATGCAGCCCTTTTTTCAGCAATGATAATACTCTTGTGATATAAGACAATTGGGATGTGATTAATTGATGAGAACGTGCTATATGGAGGGAGTGGCATCCAGACTTGTAATTCTTTAGTTCTTCATAAATGATAGAGTAGTGACAAATTGTGTGCAATTATTGAGATCATGCCATGATAACAGACTTCAATTGCCACACCCAAAGCTACTCATGAATATTATAGGTTAAGGAAAAGTATGCAAATGCATGATGGAGTGCCAGGAAATGCAGGAAACAGCCCCAATAAATCTGATAAATACTATTAACGTCACTTCCGCATCAGTAAATGAGTGGTAATTGTCGGTGACTGAGTAAATATTTCAACCAATCGGAAACGTTGGACTGTAGCATATTTTTGTCCTCTGCAGTCTTATTTTGAGCCCATTCCTTAATCAATTCTATTCATACAAGTAATCAGAATGTAAATCCATCATTGCGCAATCCAAACCTCAAAACCTTTGCTTTTATGTCTAAGGTTCATGTTGCTTCTACCAATCCAATCACTACTGTTTTATGTCTAAGGTTCATGTGCTTCTACCAAACCAATCACTACTGTTTTATGTCTAAGGTTCATGTGCTTCTACCAAACCAATCACTACTGTTTTATGTCTAAGGTTCATGTAGCTTCTACCAATCCAATCACTACTGTTTTATGTCTAAGGTTCATGTTGCTTCTACCAAACCAATCACTACTGTTTTATGTCTAAGGTTCATGTTGCTTCTACCAATCCAATCACTACTGTTTTATGTCTAAGGTTCATGTTGCTTCTACCAATTCAATCACTACTGTTTTGACAAAATATTGAGCAAGAAGAGTTTGTTTGGATGACAAAATTTGCTGTTACGTTGTCATGGTTGTCACTCAAAGAACCCAACTTGTTATAACATGCTCCTGTACCAAACAGACCTGATTGATTTAAGTGATAGAATTTCCAGATGCAGTCATTAAGCTCTTGAGCTGCGTTCTCACTTATATCCAGATGATCATGATGCCACAAAAACAATGTCATTTTATTTTCACTCCAGTGCAAGCCCACGATTGGCCCACTACAGGCATGTGAAAAAACCACAAACTGAAAAGTGGGCATTGAAAAACCGAGCAGGCCATGGATTTACCCACAAGATTAAGTAGTTGCAATACCTGATGGCAGGTCACCGATCTGCATTCACAAACGTTTTTTGACAATCACATCAGTGAATTGGATCACCTGCCCCGATTCATGATCTTATTCTTGACTTGGATCAGGGATGCTTGGATTAAGATCAAGTGACTACGATCAGATCTGATGGCGTTCTTACC
This sequence comes from Chiridota heheva, assembly GCA_020152595.1. Taxonomy (NCBI): domain Eukaryota; kingdom Metazoa; phylum Echinodermata; class Holothuroidea; order Apodida; family Chiridotidae; genus Chiridota; species Chiridota heheva. Next base: position 244,811 of record JAIGNY010003303.1, read on the forward strand.
GTAAAAAATTGGCAGATCTGATTGCCTGCTCCGAATCATAATCCAACTCTTGACTAGGATCAAGATTAGTGACTGCAATCAGATGCCATTAGCATTTTACACTAAAAAAATCAGCAGAACCGATCACATGCAGTGAATCTGATCACGTCCTCGTAATCAAGTGCGAACATACTTTATCCCTATACCTGGGGGGTTTCCGGACTAATCATGTGATTCAGTGAGCTGTGTGTTTGAAGGTCATTAACACTGAGAATTGAATCCATACCAACCAGCTGACAACGAGAACTACTGGGTTTCCATGGTTACCACAGACTCTTTACGTTATTTGCTTAACAACTCCCTGGTACAAGTGGGAAGAATATTAGTCGCAAAACATTTATTAATTTATACTTGTAATTCATAATGGTTTAATGGTTTAGTTTGGTAGAGTAACTGCACGGACAGCAAGGTCAACTGTGTTAGATAAGTTGAATTAATTCAAAACAAACTTAATTTACAACGGAGACACGCAATGATATTTACAATATTAAACTTCATTTTTAAAGGCAACTTGTGTTGGGTTTGAATGTATAATCAAATATGCACAAGTAACTCTCTCTACGTTAAGTTCTTAAATGAGCTAAATATTATAATATGTATGTTTCCTATTGATGTTCATGACTATACATAAGAGAACAATTCATGACAGTAGGTATTGATTGAGTCATACCAGAGGTGGGATTTCCCTATTGAAAATTGGGCAGGGGTAAGGGGGTGGAGGGAGGGGGTGGGGGTGCAATCACAAAATCAAAACCTTAGATGTAAACAGTAATATTCTTTCTAAAAAAATCATTATATGAAAAACATTATTACTGAAAAAGTGGGAAAAATTCACACCCCAACCCACGTATAAGTCATACCAACCCGGCCCCTACCAAATACACAAGGGTAGCAAAATGGGGTAAACAAATGGAAAAGCTTTGAAATTAAGATCATATTTACCATTTTGGATTTAGATGATAACCTTTTTCATGTCAGTGTGTGAGGTGCATTATAAAAACTGGCTAGGTAACATCAAAGGTCTATGGTCAGGTAAATAAATGTTCTGTTCTTGAACCGAACAGAGCATTCAATTCTGATTGTAATAGTCTTTGAATTTTGAAAATAGCATGTGTAGTTTTTAAGTTATAAGAAATCAAAGTTTGAATGTTTTTTTTATATATTAAAAAAATGTGATGTATGAACAGGAAAACACCAAATGCTTTTGTTTTCTTTATAATTCTTCCCTTAATTTCAGACCTTGAAAATGTTTAAAATGCCTTCTCCACCTTGAGGTTGGTTGGGGTATAGTAAAGATCAAATCCTATTCATTAAATTTATCTTCCTTTTTTTTTTTTTTTTTAAAGAAACAGCAGAGGGTTAAAAAATATTGGATTTAGATTATAAATTTTGTATATATCACAAGAATAACACAAAAATTTGCATATTTGCATAAAAAGCTGTAAAATGGTCAATTTTAATTACTTTTTTTGTTGTTGCTTTCTTCGTATTTTGTAGTGAATATTAAATCATTTTAGCCAATTTATGTATGTCCAATTTAGCCCAACACTGACTTGCTCACCCCCTCCCTTCCACTACACACACACACACTTAAATGACTTTCATCCATGAAATTTAATCAACATTTGTTTCTGACATTTTTCATTGAATGAGATATGTTTTACAACTTCATTTGGAACAATAACCAGAACAAATCAAGTGTTGTGTGTTTACTAATAGTTTTGATGAAGGTGGTTTAAAAATAGTCCATTTAGAATCATTTTTTAAATTCCTTGAAAATAAGTTGGATAAAGCGCTATTATCATAATCAAAATTCTTCTTAGGGTATGTCTCTTGATGTTAGTCATAGGCCTTATGGTAATACCTTCCTTTTTCACTGAGAGGTTGTAATTTTAGTCCTGTGATTGATATTGACAGGAGTGAGCAATAACATGATAAAGGAAGGAGTTAATTTTTTATTTGTCTTGCTTGCCAATAAGGAGGTGGGAGTGAGTGAGGTGGGCGTGAAACTGAATTTTAGTAGCCGTAATGAAATATCATGGAACAACTCTCATATCCATATTGATAGTAAGCCATTCATTTATCCCAAGTCATTATGCACGTAACTGTATTAGAGTTAAAGATCCATCTACTTTTCTAGCTTACAGTGATTTTTGTAAGAAATATGGTGTTTTTTTTTAATTCCCTTCACTGTCTATTTTGGCATTTTAAAAGCCATTCCTAGGGATTGGCTTTGTCCAATTTTAAGAGATGATATTGATAGTTAACTGCTGAAGAGTTCTTGATTTTCAAAATTGTTAATTGTGATAAACCAACTAAGATAGTATATGGTATGTTTCTTGAGAAGTTGTGCTTTTTTCCTGTTGTAAATAACAAGTGGGACAATAAATTCTTGGGTCTAATCTTGAATGGTTATTTATTTTTCCTAACTATAAAGTGCAGTTGTGGATCCTAAGATTCGTTTATTTCTTTAACAAATTTCTTCATCGCATTTTGAGCACCAATGTTTTTCTTTGTAAAATTGGCTTACGTGATTCATCGTATTGTACATTTCTGTAATAGTGAATGTAAAGCTTTAGCCCATGTATTGTGGGATTGTAATCACGTATGTTCTTTTTGGTCAAAATTTGGCAGGGCTTTATCGCATGTGAATGAGAGTTACAAGAATATTTGTTTCTGTTTCAATAATAAAGAAACTCGTTTAAAAACTTTGTAATTTTTCATGCGAAACATTTCATCTTCCGTTGCAAGTGTAGTAATGAACTGCAATTCCCTGATGAGAAGAACAATAAGATGTCGTTCTTTTAAAGTTGGACCAAAGAGTTGCCTAAATGACAACTCCCTGATTGGGCTCATACCTGCCTTGCGCAGACTATGAACATTGTTTTAATATGTGTTCTTACTATTCATGGTGATTCAAAGGCTGATGCTTGCATTGCAGGAGAAAGTCCATTGTTTCTTCAAGGTTGTGCTATTTCTCTTTGACATTGATAAGTTTCTTGTGTGTATGACTGAAAGCCATTCTTAGGCTACATTATTTTAAAATGCATGGAGATAATTGCTACTATGTTAAGACTATTCTTTTGTTTTTTTGTTTATATTTCAAGGTGTAATTTTTTGTGACAACTGTGTTAACAATTGTCTTGTTTACAATACAAATGTAAATGCTTCAAATAAACTGTGGGAAAAAAAAAGATTTTTTTTTCTTCTATAGGCTTTGCTGACATCTGATTATCATATCAATGTTATTCTTTCATTTCCACAAGTATGAAGGACTTCAATTATGATTTTCAATATTTAATTAAAATTTTCAAGGATTCTACAAAATTAAAAATCTATTTTCATTCTTGCACTAATTCCGCAAGTATGAAGAACTTGAATTCTGGATTTTCATCAAAGTCTTTATTAAATCTCTCAAAGGATTCCCAGGATTTTAAACAGGAAATTAGAGAAGCCTGGAAAGTCATGTAGTATCTTGATTTCCGCTTTGATATCAAAGGCTTCTACCATTCCTGCATGAAAAAGACTATCACTGAGGTACAACATTTACAAATTGTTTTTCTAATTTGCTAAATTTCAAACTTGTTATAATCAACCTGAATTTGACAAGTAATTTATCAGAAGTGACAGCAGATGGAAGTATTATCTGCTCAGATAGTAGCTTCATAGTAAAAACAAACGGCTATTGCTGAATCCCGAGTGTTTCAGTCCATAAATCTCAAGATTCTCCCCAAGTTTTTCGGTCCAAATATAGCCTAAACTGAACTATTAACTAAACTAACCTAAACTAACATAAACCTAACTCTAACCTATAAAAAGAATAATTAATTAATAATTGATTATTAATAATCAATTATTATTCATGAATTTTTATGCTCTAACCTAACTGGACTGAAACACTTTTGGATCAAAACACTTGGGATTTAGCAACAGCCAAAAACAGAAAGAATGCTTCAGAAAGTTTCAAAAATCCTGTTTCATTCAAGATGGTATTAAAACCATACAAATTTATTTTTTTTTTTTATTAAAGGCACCTGGCAGCAGAAAATTAACCCAAGACATGGTATATTTTATTGTTTGGTATCTCTAATGTATTCTTTAAAATACCAAAGTCTGACTGATAATTTTTTTTTTTTTTTATCTGAACTGAACAAAAACTTGATAGAATTACATAGCGATTGCTGTCATGCTTCAAACTCACTATAATTGCACTTAATTTCAAAAGAATGATGGGTTCTTGAAAATTTGTACAAGCCATCAATCAGAAATGAACTAAGCTTTTAAAAATCTACATCTAGCTGTTTTTCTAAGAAATTGACGATGTTCTAAGTAGAACGACTTGACTTTTGAAAATATGGCATTTCTTGTTTTTAGATTTTTGGATTAAAATATTCTGAAGCATTTTCTTTATTTATTTGTAACAACTTTGTGGTGTATGAAAGAGTCAAGACATTTCAAGATATTTTTGAAACTCAACTCAATTTTTTTGTTTTTTTTGTTTGTTTGATGAGGGCTTAACGGCACCACAACAACTAAGGTCAAATTGTGCCTGAGAGGTCAGATCATTCTAGAGGTAAGAAGGAAAGGAAACAGAAGGAGAATGAGAAAAATTCAAGAACAAAAGGTCAGAAAGCTGTGATCGAGAGGGGAGGTGCATAGTTGAAACAAAAACAAAGTGAAGAGGGGTGGAAGAGGAGAATTAAATATGGTTGTAGAGGGAGGCATGATGAAGAAAGGAGATAATTTTATCCTCAGGATTTTTCTGGAAGAACATTTTTAATCAAAGAAATTATGAAAATTTAGGGATATTGTTTACATTTTGTCAGCCATTAGCTACTCTCCATCAAAGTATAGCAGCAGAGGATTACAAAGCAGGAACATAATTCCCAAGGATACAGGGTAACACTGTAGCAGCTTAGTATATTCATATTGTACAATTGCAATGGAAAGTTGAAAACCACTTTCCGAGTTAACGCCCTTTATATTATATTGAAAATACCCTTATCTTTTACAACATGTGCCCCCACTTTTATGTCAAAGTTTAAAACTAAGTACAAAATAATAGGACAAATCGGCACAAACTTCCGCTTTGTGGGAGGAGGGAATTTCCCCATCCAGGGGTTTGGGAGGGCCACACCCTCAAATATTGAGACTCGTCGGTAAAAATACCTATTTTGATTATTAACTTTTTTACATGCAGGCAGTTTTTTTTTTTTTTTCTTCAAAATGGGATGCTAATTTGAGACTGTTGGTAAAACTTATATTTGACACCCCTCCTCCCCAGTCAGTCAAAATGGTCTACTAACCTATTGGCTATTGGCTCCACTTAAACCCACTTCCACAGAATCCCCTTTAGTCTTATTTTGTGGGGAAGAACTACAGTCCTGTTGCAAGAACAGAAAATAAAGAGATTGGTCCATCCATATGTCAGAGATTTGCAAGTTAAGACCTGATAATTCATCAACTTTTACAAACAATTTCAAGACTGCTCTCTCTACTTGGAATCTAATGCACTTTCACACAAAACCAAATTTTTCTTGCAGTCACCTGTACTTACATAGAATCTAATCTACCATATATGGATTTCTATCACACAAACACCACATTAAAATGCATACCTGTCAAAAAACCTACTTCCCACCCAAAACCCCAAAACTTAAAACTAGACAAATTTAGCTTTGAATTCCCTAAAACGGATTCAAAATCGTTAAAGCATGTCAACTACTATTTAATTGAACGGATTAAGCTGATGAGTAATTCCCCACCGTGCAGCTTTCTGCATGAAAGGTATTGACGTACATGTCCAGGGCGTTGGTTTGTGAATAACAGTTAGGAACAACAAATTATTGATCCAAGAAACACTGTTGAAAAGTTGAAGGCTTCCACAGAAAGAAACCTTAAAGTTGTTCTCAGAATCTGACAATTTGTTTGGTTGTTTGAGTGGGTTGATAATGATCCAGGATACAATACCCAATTTAGAAAAAGGGATGTCTTTTCTTCAGAGTGTGAAAACATTTCAATTGTTTGTACAAAACTTTAGAATGTCTTTTATTTTAGACAGCTACAAACATTTCTTGGATGTCTCTAAGGTTTTACAAATCTAGCGAGAAAAACAAAATGGCACAACTATTTGATGACTTTTCTCCTCAGGGCCGGATTTTAGGTAGGGGCAAGAGGGGCAGTTGCCTACGGGCAGGGGCCTCCACATATTTCATGGAGAAAAATATTTTGTAAGGAAAGATTCTTATGATTCATCATAATTGACATGCTTGCTTATACAGATTCTTTATACTTGAAACATAGGAACTTCGTAAATTCTTACAGATTGATCATGATGTCCAAATTAAAGAAGTACATTTTTATTTAGATTCTTTGTTCTTGAAAAAATATACTTTACGGATGACTGGACTATGTATTGTCACCTTTTTAGTATTCTAAGGTAAGGTGGGCCTCCACTACTGAAGGCTGCTCAGGGGCCTCCACATGTCTAAATCCGGCCCTACTTCTCCTGCTTTGCTTTTGAAACGTTTCTTAGAAGCAGATGATGCTGCTGCGTCAGATGACATGATTCCTTGGAGGAAGAAGGACACCCAATCAAAATATATTGTCCACTCTTGAGAAAAACCTGTCAATTCTGAGTAAAATAGTCTTTAAATTTTGCAAAATACATCAAAAGTTTGAAAAGTAAAAATAACTTCCTTTCTACCTCTATGCAAAGTTGGCTTTGCTGGATAATATGCTCTAAACCCAGGCCAACATAACCATAATTAACCATAATTTCATCATGCTGAACTACTAGACCTTGTCAAACTAGCTATACCGCATATAATATTACATAATATCTCTCGGAATAAACCCCATAAAATTCCTTCCACAACATGTTCCCAGTTGTCCTGTAAAAGGGAAAATCTTTTCATGGTAATCATTACTATGCTTATCTCCCAGGGGCCTCTACTCATTATTTAATTGATTATAAAGTCTATTGTTTTCGTTGATTCACTTTTAGTTTCACCAACGCAAATAAGGTCAAAGTAATTACACAAATAGTAAGCAGCTGTTTAAAAACAAATCTACTGTGACATACAGTAGGTTGCACAAAGTAGCTTCATCTAAAAATTGATGATTGCGCGCACTACAAAATTAGCTGTGACGTTATATTTGTTAAAATAGAGAGCTTATATCACTTTCTTCAAAACAAGTGTCATTGAATTGAAAATTAATTCATGTGACGCTGGATTATTGACATGAATAATAAAGGTCTATGGATCTGTAGAGGCGACATTGTCTGTCACAATTCTATTACAAATAATAAGTCTATGGATCTGTAGAGGCAACATTGTCTATTACAAATAATAAAGGTATATGGATCTGTAGAGGCAACATTGTCCATTACAAATCTATTACATATGATAAGTCTATGGATCTGTAGAGGCAACATTGTCTATTACAAATCTATAACAAATAATAAAAGTATATGGATCTGTAGAGGCAACATTGTCTATTACAAATCTATTACAAATAATAAAAGTCTATGAATCTGTAGAGGCAACATTGTCTATTACAAATCCCTTACAAATAAAAAAGGTCTATGGATATGTAGAGGCAACATTGTCTACTACAAATCTATTACAAATAATAAAGGTCTATGGATCTGTAGAGGCAACATTGTCTACTACAAATCCATTACAAATAAAAAAGGTCTATGGATCTGTAGAGGCAACATTGTCTATTACAAATAAAAAAGGTCTACGGATCTGTAGAGGCAACATTGTCTACTACAAATCCATTACAAATAAAAAAAGGTATATGGATATGTAGAGGCAACATTGTCTATTACAAATCTATTACAAATAATAAAGGTCTATGCATCTGTAGAGGCTACATTGTCTATTACAAATCTATTACAAATAATAAAGATCTATGGATCTGTAGAGGCAACACTGTCAATTACAAATCTATTACAAATCATGAAAAAAGCAAACTTTTCATCAGAATCATTTAAAAAATTGACCACTTTACAATGTTTCGAATTTTAGGCCTCCAACTGCAAATCTTCAGAACAGCCTATTTCCTATGTAAATCAATTGTTTTTAATCCTGTACCGCAGTTCTTTGAAAGAGAACAATTTTTCAATTTTCATCATACCCTGTTATCAACATCTTACTGAAATAGACTTTACATTATTTTCAATGATAGAGATTTAGGAATACAATTCAAAGAATAACAAAGATCTTCTTTGTCATATAGAAATTTTCCATACATTAAGAAAGCTTCAAACTTTAAACGGAAATAACTTGAAAGTTAAAGCCACATTTTTAAAGAAGATATATTGGTTGAAAATGGAAACACATTTGCCCCAAAGCTCCTCCTAATCAGGACAAAATCTTGCCATTTGCAGCATTGCCATTAACCATGAAATCCCAGGGGTGAGGGTAGGGGGAACTTCCATTTGTGAGGTACATATATGTGCCGCCCAAGCAGCTGCCTTTTGCATCATTTTTGTGGTGCAGTTGTGTGTTTGTTTGTTTGATGAGGGCTTAACGGCACCACGACAACGAGGGTCAAATTGTGCCTGAGAAGTCAGATCATTCTAGAGGTAGGAAGGAAAGGAAATAGGGGGAGAATGAGAGAAATTCAAAAACAAAAGGTCAGAAAGCTGTGATTGAGAGGGGAGGTGCATGGTTGAAACAAAAACAAAGTAGAGAGGGGGTGGAAGAGGAGAATTAAATATGGTTGTCGAGGGGGGAATGATAAAGGAAGGAGATAATTTTATCCAGAGGATTTTTCTGGAAGGACTCAGCAATTGAGTTGTGGGGAGCGAGGGAAGCTCTGGAGGTTGTACAGGGGGCAAGCAAGGAGAACGTGATGGATTGTGAGGGTGCAAGTGCAGTTGTCTTTTATTTATCTATCATTTTGGTATAGGTCCCAAAACTGCTGTTTTACTCTGTTAAATTCATACTGCTGGTCCATTTTTACAATATTTTGTATATAGTCGATAATGGAAGCCCGGGGGTGGGGAGCGGAGAGGGAGGAACTTCCATTTGTGAGGTACATATATGTGCCGCCCGAGCAGCTGCCTTTTTTGCATCATTTTTGTAGTGCAGTTGTCTTTTACTCATCATTTTTTCAAGTCCCAAAAATGCTGTTTTACTCTGTTAATTTCATACTGCTGGTCCATTATTACAATATTTTTGATGATTATTCGATACAGCAGGCATCCAAATGAACTTCTTTCATACTGCAGGTATCAAAATTGTATAATTTATACTGAATGTAGCAAAAAATCTGTCGTACTGCAAGTATGGTTTTCGGTTGATGGCCTACCATTTTTAGTATAAAGTGCATCCCCCGCATGGAAGCTGCAACCTATGTTTGAGTCCCCTCCTTTTAGAATAATCTATATCAGGTTTTAAATTCTGATAACAATTAATACACATGTGCTGTTTCAAAAATGGTCAAACACAAAACTCAACGTATACCCTCATAAAACAAGAAAGCATGCAGATACTATTTAGTATCTACAGTACATGCAAAAAGTCACTTGCAATATTTTGAGCTTAAAGGAATATTCCCATGGTTTTTTGTAAAAAAAAATATTTGAAAGAGCCGATTTGGTACAACTATCAGATTGATATCATATTCCGTTCAGGAGATATGGATTTTAAAGATTTCCCAATTACATTTTAAAGTTTTTGTACAGTATGATTAATTCGTGTTTGATGATGTCATAGAGGCAATTCCATTGCAAATGTTTATGTATTTTTTTGAACGTTAATTGGTTGTTTCTGTATAATTAGAAACAATTTTTAAAAAGTTATTGAAGTAGGGAATATTGGGCAATGTATATAAATACCTAAATTTCACTTTATTTTCTAGCAGGTTTTATTAATTAGAAATAAGATAGATTTTAATGAAATACATCAACTTTGCGGGAGAATGTGTTGCTGTGAAGTCATACTGAGCCTTTTCCTATTCGTTTATTGCCGTTCTTTGTGAACCTTAAAACTTGAATATCTCCTGGTAGGAATAAGATATCAACATGATTTTTGTACTAAATTGTTTTAAACTTTTTTCTCTTTCTTATGAAAGGTTATGAAAAAACATGGAATATTCCTTTAAGCTTCCCTTTGTTGGTAGCAATTTGGATCCCTGAGGCCCAATTAACAGGAACTATTAAAAGCCAAAAACAGTACTAAGGATATGACAACTTCCATGCTTCCTCTATTATAGGTACCAACCATTTCTTTTTTTGGTTTCCCAATCCAATTTTTTCCTTAATGTCAGCGCAGTTTTCATTGAATCTGGTACACAGAGCAGAGCGGCTATTGAGCCTAAACACTTCCTCAGAGCAAGATAACTTTGCACGAATAAGGTTTATGTGCAAAAAAATTGCTGTTTATCATCAAGGTTGGTATAAAAACTGGTAACATGACTGGAAATTATAGTGGTGATCTTTTCCCTTTAATTTCAATGCAATTTGTGCCAGAATTTTTCATTTTTTCAGATCTGGGAGCAATCTCAGGCACCCATTTTCACATCATTTTAGCCCAAAATATATCATTTGTGCATAAAAATAACAAAATGAGTGCCTTTATTTCAATTTTTTTGGGGGGTGGAGGGAAGCTTAGGAGGCTTGATAGGCCTACGATCTACTTGCCTCCGTCATGATAAGGGATGAAGTTTAGTTTAAAGTATATAGGAATCAATCCTGAAGTTACAGTAACTCTTTCTCCTTGGTGTGTCGATTTGAAAAGAACATAGTAAAGTAGTTCAGTTGTCAAGCAATCTTATATGAAGGAGGACTTCAAAAGAAACAAAATGGTACAGAAAGCATTCAAAAATCTTATTCTGTTAAGGAGATATTACAGGATTACTTCAGTGGTCACACAAGTCCATCTTATACGAAAGAGGACTTCAAAGAAACAAAATGATGAAGAAAGCATTCAAAAATCGTATTCTGTTTAGTGCAGTGGTCAAGCATGTCCATCTTATATGAAAGAGGACTTCAAAAAAACAAAATGGTGAAGGCAGCGTTCAAAAACTCTTATTACATTATGATATATAACAGATATTGAACGTTCAAGTTTAAAGCTTGTAAATCGTATAAAACGGCAAAACACATCTGTATTTAAACATTCTCTTTGTACTTTCTACTTGTGAAACAAAATGCAGAGCGGAATGCAGAGATAATAATATTAATTTATGCATACCAACAGGCTATCATCAACAGCGTCTGCAAAAAATATATATAAACTCGCTCCACTTTGAACCAATAAAATCATTTAAGCTTGTACCCCCAAGCAAATCACACGTGGTATGGGTCAATTATATACAACACGTGGTTGGAACGGAAGATTCCATTGCTCGTAGGCTACTATGAGTAAACTCATTTATGGGAGAACAGAAGAAATTTTTCAAAACAAAAGGCGTGAAATCTTTCATTCTTTTTTAATCCAAACAATTTTGACCGGGATTGTTATTCATAAGTTTATTATACACATGAAACTGAGATGAGGGGAAGGAATGCAAACTTTTTGAGGGAATAAACGGTAGTTTTCACTTGCGATCTCATTGTGAAATGTGAATCATACCAGCTTAGTTTGATTCACAAACAACTTGGTTTGATTCACGAATCAAGCTGGTGGTAGCACCGGGATAATTTATCTTTGTTTTACGGTACAGTGTTATTACATAACAATCACACAACTAATTCACCCTCCTCTAAACCATGTTACAGCTATTTATAGCAATGGTTTTTCCCAGCACAAACTCAAACAAACTTTAGAAAATATGATAAGACAACCCTTGAAACCCATTCATTAATCATGTTACTATGACAACACTTGAATCTAGGGGTCATGTACGCAAAGTTTCATTGGTATCCAGGAGCCGTTAATCGGAGCGGATACACATTGAAAAATGTGTTGTAACTTGTACTAGCCCTAAGTACATGCATAGGGTCAGTCACGTACTACAGTAGGGCGTGTTTGGGTGTGAATTCGTAAATGGTCTTGTAATACTTGACTTGCAATTTGCGATATATTTGTCGGGATTTATAATGGATTCCCATGTATTTTAAAAGACAAAAGGACTTAAAAGAGAATGGACATGACTTCAAAGAAAGGGATTATAAAGGAATGAAGGTACATTTGTTGTGGTCAGAGAAATATTAGCGTGGAAAGAAGATACAAATACATAGCATCATCAAACCTGTTATTACAGGTATATTTTGACTATTTATTTCCAAACATTCTCAATCGTATTTATTGATTAAGTCTGCAAAAATATTACATATTTTCACAATTATATCAAAAGATACTACAAAATACATGTTGACACAAGGCATGAACTTTCTTTTCATTGAAATAAAACAGATTTTTACCATCTTTTGGCATTTGTTGTTTTAGTGATTTGGTTATTTTCGGTACTTCCGTTTAGCTTCTGTTTTTTTACATTTTGTTGATTTTCGTTTTGTCGCTTTGCGCTTTGTCTTTGCAACCGCACGCAAAGGTTTGTAAGCCTTCCGTTTTGTTTGCTTCTTATATACCATTTTTACTGCGTTTATGAAGCTCTGCACTCTGTAATTCCAATAAACCACAACAAAACTGAATACACCCCAGTATAATGCGTAAATTTCCACAATTGCTAACCCCTGCTCACCAATTTACCGACAATTTCCATTAATTTTTCCACTTCCGCCAACAACGCCAAATGTGCACTACGTAACAAACGACTCTTCTTACCCCTATTTATACATTTTCTTACCAGAGCTCTATGACGCCAATGCTGCCGTCAAGAGAAGCAAAGTGTTTGACGCATCACGTCCTAAGATGTTTTCCACCCAAAAAGACGTACACACAACAGACCGCCCCCACCCCCACCCCAAACCTCGCTTTCACCAAACCGGTTTTAGTTACAAAACCGGTATACCGTGAGCTTTGTACCACTGCCCAGATTCTTGACCCTCTATCTTCCCCACTGCTATAAACCTGAGTTGTCAAGTGTAAATGCACCTTGTCGATATCTTTGTGTTGGTTTCAGCTGGGTCAGAATGAGCTTTTTCCTGTAAGGAAAATGGTTGAATGTCATTTCCTTTTCCAGCTGAGCCGGGCCTTCTGCAAACTTTTTTTTATAAATAGATTTTCTTTGAATTTGTGCTCATCATGGATATGCATTATTAGCTAGATAATGCATTACCTCATTTTCTAACTAGAACGGTTAATACCATCATGGCTCACATACCTATGCAAATTGGCACCCATATCATATGACCGCCAAATACAAAAATGGCATCCACATGGCATCTTGTGTCCCACATAACATCCCATGTCCCACATGGCATCCCGTGTCCCACATGGCATCCCGTGTCCCACATGTCATCCCGTGTACCACATGGCATCCCGTGTCCCACATGGCATCTCGTGTCCCACATGGCATCCCGTGTCCCACATGGCATCTTGTGTCCCACATGGCATCCCGTGTCCCACATGGCATCTTGTGTCCCACATGGCATCGCATGTCCCACACGGCATCCCCTGTTCCACATGGCATCCCATGTCCCACATGGCACCCCATGTCCCACATGGCATCCCATGTCCCACATGGCATCCCATGTCCCACATGACATCCCATGTCCCAAATGACATCCCATGTCCCAAATGACATCCCACCCATGTCCCACATGACATCCCATCCCATGCCTTGTCCCACATGGCAATCCACCATATCTTCCACATGGCATTCCACTATATCTTCCACATGGCATTCCACCATACAGTATGTCTCACATGGCAGTCCACCATGTCTACATGGCATTCCACCATATGTCCCACATGACATCCCACCCTATGACCCACATAGCATCCCACCCTATGTCCCCATGGATCCCATCCTACATGCATGACCCACATTAATCCAATCACATGTATCACATGACATCCCTCCCTATGTCCCATATGGCATCCCTCCCTGCGTCCTGCATCAGTGGCTTCCCACCTGATGTTCCACATAGCATCCCACCTTATGTCCTAACATATGTTCCACATAGTATCCCTCCCAATGTCCCAATGACATCCTACTTTATGTCCCACATGGCATCACATCCCATGTCCCCATGGCCTCTTACCTGATGTCCCACATAGCCCCTATGTCACACCTGGCATCCTATCCTATGTCACACATGGCATCCCAACCTATGTCATACTTTGTGTTACTCGTGGCATCCCACCATGTCAAACATGGCATTCCACCATGTTCCACATGGCATCCTACCCCATGTCCCACATGATGTCCCATAGGCTCCCTAAGAAGTCTCATTCTAGCTATCACAGTCCCTGATTAAGCATACTATGTATGAAAGTGTCAGTTCATATAACAACTTATATGCAATTGACGTTTTTGAAATGGGGTGGGACCCCATGTTTCACATGACATCCCATATCCCACATAACATTCCATCCCATGGCAATCCACCCATGTCCTGCATGGCATTCCACCATATATCCTACATGGTATTCCATCTTGTTCCACATGGCATCCTAGCCCATGTCCCACATGACGTCCTACCCCATGTCCCATAGGCTCCATAAGAAGTCTCATCCTAGCTATCACAGTCCCTGATTGAGCATACTATGTATGAAAGTGTCAGTTCATATAATAACTTATATGCAAATGAGTTGTTGAATAAGAAAAAAAAGGGAGTCAAATATTTATGCCTGATATAGCCCTTGGTGTATACCACATGGTATATATTATATCATATTTCCTGCATGGTCCCCATCTATGTCCCACATGGCATCCCTCCCCATGTCTATGAATGCAGTCACATTCTGTCACACTCCCTGACAAAGCATACTAAATAAAATAAAAGTCTGGTCAGTTCATGCACTGTAGCAACTTTATGCAAATGACCACAATAATAAAGGTGGAGTTTAATAATCATGGCTGATACAACTGTTGGTACCCAAATATTTTAAAGAATTTTAGGGATTTTAAATCTCCAAAGCTACAAGAGAGACGCTTGAGGATCTCTGAAGAATATTGGAAAAGTGTATCATTTTACAGTTTGCTTCTAAGGAAATATCAAATGTTTTGTAGACTTTTTAAGGAAACTAGTCTTCAATCTGTCTTAAGTGTCTCTGAAAGACTATAACATTTTAGTAAGAAAATTCTAACCTTCCATAAGGATATCTGAAGAAACTTTAAACTTTTTCTGAGAAACTCTGTAAAACTTTAACATTTTCTGAGGAATTCTCATAGAACTTTAACATTTCTGAGAAAATCTCAGGAAGAAGTGTGGACGGCCGACCGGCCGGACAAAATCGCCTTTACATGGGTTAGCATTATGCTTTGCATGCGAACCAAAAATAGATGATGACGCATGAAATATCTGTACGTAAATTGGAATGGTTGGCTATTGCGATAAATATAGGGACAGACTAACGGAAGAGGAATATAAAGCAATACTTATAAAATATTAACATGTTTTTCCTGTGCTTGGACAAAAACAAAATACTCTGACTGGTCATGACATTAATGTCCTTTAGAGGTGTACGGAAACCTTGAATCGTTAAGATACTGGAAATTGCGCACATCACTTCTGACTTAAGAATAATGCACGTAGTGATTCACGACTGGTGCTGGCATAAGTGTACAATGTACACTTATGTCAGCACTAATCATGTACAAGATGGAGGAGAGGAAACTGCTCAGAGAAAAAAAAAAGCAAGAATTGAATCAAATTTATTAATGCAGTTGAAATGCTAAAAAAGTGTGGAAAAAATGATAAAGTTTTGTTTGGTTTGTTGATGGCACCGTGACAGTCTGAGTCAAATGCGCCAAGAGGGTGTTAAAAAATTAAGGTGTAAGAGTCACGGCAGAGAGCAGATGGAGGATTGAGAGGGAGGAAAATAGGGTGAATTTGGGGAAAATAAGGTGAAAAGGTTAGGTGAAAAGGTTAGGGTGTGTAAGGTTAGGTGTAGAAGGGAGGAGAAAGGAAAATTAGATATGGTGGAAGAGGTTGTTGTTGCGGAGGAAGTTGATAATGTTTGAGGAAGGATTGTTTTTAAATAGATCCGAGATTGAGGTGGGTGAGAAGAGAAGGGACCTTGAGTTCAGGTATAGGGGACAGGTTAAGAGGATATGCTTGATGGAGGGTTCGGTGTTGCAGGTGGGGCAAAGAGGGGCAGAGGAGCCAGAAAGGAGATAGGAGTAGATGAGAGAGGATTGACCGAGGTGGATGCGGGTGACAACAAAGCCTTCCCTGTGAATGTGACTGTGCAGGGGGGTGTTGGTTCCGACTTTGGGTTTCATATTCTAAAGTTTGTTACTGGTTTCGTGATTTCAAGAGTCTTGCCAGGTTTACTGATAAAATTGGAGATGGAGAAAATTGCATCAAATTTATTTAATGCAGTTAAAAGGCTAAAAAAGTGTGGGAAAAATAATGAAGTTTGGTTTGATTTGTTGATGTTTAATTGGAAAAGGAGAAATGTTACATGACAGAGCTTTGTTACAGCTCTGTCAACTTTCTTGTTGCCACTGATGCCAACTTGGCTGGAGATCCAGAAAAGATCATTTTCTTCCTAAGGAGGAAAGAGTGTGAAGTTTGTTGTGGATTGTAGAATGAGTGGATTGTAGAATGAGAGGGTTGGGTCAGACCATGTTGAGAATGCCAGTGACTATGGATTTAGAGTCAGAGAAGATGACAAAACGGACAGCAAAATTAAAGAATGTTCAATTATACATAAAATGAAAAATGTTCATTTTATTGCCCCCACCTCCTCCAACCCCCACTTTAAACCCCACCTCCATGTTTTGCACTCCAACTAAGATTTGTTTAGCTATTTCAATAGATTGTACCAATTAACATATAAAGAATTTGGTGGGCAACATCAGACAGCTTACAACAGGGAGTTGCCATCCCCTCTTACAAGACCTAATTCCATCATTTGTAAATTTTGCAATATAAAGTAAATTTTAAAAACAAAAGTAAAATTTTGAAAAACATATGTCACAACTTTCAACACCTAGATAATCAAACATTTCGCTTGACCAGTCAATGGTGCCAATTCATCCGATAAACTCTGATAGAGAAAAGTCCACTTGAAGACCAAATATCTATCAGGTCAAGTTAAGTTTATGAAACTCTTTCTGTGAAAATTATAACTTAAAAATACAATTCCAGGATAAGTTTATTAGTAAGGAATGTTCAAGATCTATGGACAAACAATTTGAGCTTAATTGTAGGAAAATATGCTATAAATAATGCTGTCACAATACGGCTAAATTACGCAGCGATTATCATGGAGAAAAATATTGGGATATATTGGTATATCGCAATATTTTTCAAAACAACTGACTCATATGACAGAAATTGTTGATATACCTACTTCGTTTAAGTATACATGAATGATGAACGCAAGAAAAAATGATTTCCATCTAGCAGACGACATGATAGCGTGACTATTACGTTCAAGATTTCATCATGCATCACATGCACATGTTTGGTAATTCAGCCAACGTGACCATAAATCATCAAAGTGAGAGGCATGTTCTGGATCAATTTTTCATTCTTTTTGCCAACTTACATCGGAACGTGCCAGTGTGGGATGATGGAGCACAATATTTAATTAGTTTTTTATGTTTCACAAAATTTTTGCACATTTTTTTAATCAATTCAGAAACGATAATGGCCTCAACTTGACCTTTAGATTTACTACCATAACGTAAGTACCGTAACGTACGAAATAGCCTAGTTGTGCGAACATTTCTTAGTTCTGTATTAGTTATTTAGTTTTTGGTCATTCAACATTTTTTGCAGCAATTCCCCCCTCCCCCTATAATTTTTTGGAGGATGGGGGATTTGATGTTAAAAGTGAGAAAGAAAACACTCAAAAAAAATATTCACTAAAATTTATTTCACTTTCCTGTTCATTCAAATGGCAATATCAACCAATTTCTGAAGGAAACCAAATATTTGTTTAATTGATACATTGGAAGAAGAACATATCGCCATAATGTGCTAAGAGCATATTTCATGTCGTGGAAAAAGAGATATCGCAATAATCGACATGTCATGACAGTACTGGCTATAAACCATGAAAATGGCAAGTTTCATAAAACAGTGGTTACAAATATTGACCATTTACAGCATTTTTAAATCTTAGGCAACAATTTGCATATTTTATGCAGATTTTGTGATGTATTACAGAGCAACTTTGGTATTTTAATTTGTAAATCCTTTATTTCTAAATGTCTATCATAATTCTTTAAGTGGTGCAGCAAATTCAGACAAAGTTTTTACCATACTCCCAGTCCAATTTTAGCAGAAGTAGACTTTGCCATCATTTTCAGTGACTTAAGATTTAAGGATTTAGGAAAGAAATTTAAAGAATAACATAATGATTTTGTTATTTAAACAATTGAAATTACTGAATTTTTAAACTTAAATGCATGAACAAGTTTTGATATATATATATATATATATATATATATACATATACATATATACACATATATATATATATATATATATATATATATATATAGATATATATATATATATATTTATATATATATTTATATATATATTTATATATATATATATATATATATAGATATATATATATATATATATATATATATATATATATATATACTCTATATATATATATATATATATATATATATATATATATATATATATATATATATATATATATATATATATATATATATATATATATATATATATATATATATATATATATATATATATATATATATATATATATATATATATATATATATATATATATATATATATATATATATATATATATATATATATATATATATATATATATATATATATATATATATATATATATATATATATATATATATATATATATATATATATATATATATATATATATATATATATATATATATATATATATATATATATATATATATATATATATATATATATATATATATATATATATATATATATATATATATATATATATATATATATACTCTATATATATATATATATATATATATATATATATATATATATATATATATATATATATATATATATATATATATATATATATATATATATATATATATATATATATATATATATATATATATATATATATATATATATATATATATATATATATATATATATATATATATATATATATATATATATATATATATATATATATATATATATATATATATATATATATATATATATATATATATATATATATATATATATATATATATATATATATATATATATATATATATATATATATATATATATATATATATATATATATATATATATATATATATATATATATATAAATATATATATATATATATATATATATATATATATATATATTATATATATATATATATATATATATATATTATATATATATATATATATATATATATATATATATATATATATTCTGACAAAACTATAAATACAGTGGTAGATGTACTACAACAAAACAACCACGCCCAACAATAACTGAAATATAAAATGAATTGAAAAATGTTTCTACATCGATGACACATGAACACAAAATATCCAATGTTTTACGCTTAATTTATCACAATCACGCAAATATCGAATCCCACACCCAAATCATAAGGTGCTGCACAAAGCCCCGAGAGTAATTTCCACCCAACATCTGTCGGAAAAAATATAACTCCCAGACATCCCTATCTGACAAAAACAGAACCAAAATAAAACTTTCCTCTAAAAACAACTCCATGTGATCACAATTATATTGAATTATTATGTATGATCTACTGATGGACAAAAGATGCATTATATAAATGAAAAGGCTGTCATACCTCGATGATAGATGGGTTTCGTGCTTGTTCTAATTCACCTCGAGGACTGATAGTTAATTAATCAGAGCGCAAAAACATATTTGTAGCATTTTTACCCAAAAAAGTCATGTTGTAACAAGTGTGACAGTGAACAAAGCCAGGGTACTGATGGTGAGACTTATCTGAATAATGATTAAACAACGAACGACAGATGTAATGATATCTCGTTCCAGATTAAACATCTTTGTCAAATGGTGCGAATTAATCCCCTGAAGATGGAGCAAGTTGTTATTGAGTGTGATACGTATTTAAAACTGTTACACGATGAATTACTTTTTTCTAATCGGTATATCAACATACAGGACAGATTTCTGCTCATGAAACAATTTTTAGCATTATGCAAAGAGATTTTTGTTTGTAAAGGAATATTCCTGTGAATTTTCATTTCCATTTATATGATAGAGGACTATTTAACAAACAAATGAAAACTTTACTTTTATTAAAGGAATATTTCCATGTTTTTTTAAAGGAATATTCCCATGTTTTTAAAGGAATAATCCCATGTTTTTAAAGGAATATTACCATGTTTTTAAAGGAATATTCCCATGCTCCTAAAGGAATATTCCCATGTTTTTAAAGGAATATTCCCATGTTTTTGAAGAATATTCCCAGTTTTTAAAGGAATATCCCCATGTTTTTAAAGGAATATTCCCATGTTTTTAAAGAATATTCCATTTTTAATGAAATAATCTCATCAAACACAAATTCATCATACTGTACAAAAACATTAAAATGCAATTGGAAATTCTTAAAAATCTCCTAAATGGAATATAATATCAACCTGATTTTTGTACCAAATCGGCTCTAAAAGTATGCTCTTTCAAATAAGATTTTACAAAAAAACCATGGGAATGTTCCTTTAAAAACCATGGGAATATTCCTTTAAAAACCTTGTGAATATTCCTTTAAAGACCATGGGAATATTCCTTTAACAAGCAGAGGGAATATTCCTTTAAAAACCATGGGAATATTCCTTTAAAAACCATAGGAATATTCCTTTAAAAACCATGGGAATATTCCTTTAACAGAGTATAAGGTGCATGAGGAAATGGGCAAGGCATGTTCTTGTAAATGTTATACCCCATCTCAATAATCAAAAAATAAAATGTGTCCACTAATTTAGAAAGCAGCAATTAATTTTCAAAGAAATACAAACATTGTTTTGGTTCAGATCTGCAATTATGACATCACCCTGATAATTTTCTCATATTCCACATGAAATATTATATTTACCAAAAGAAGGGAGATGGTACTTTTCCCTATTGCAAAAGTTTTTTTATGTCAATCGAAATTCCTTATCAAGGTCGATTCCTTCATAAGTAACAAACATGTCGATACAAGATCTGATGCAGAGTGCTTACAAAATGCTTTCAAATATGTGCTCATCTTCTTTAGCTAGCATGCAAGTGGCGTAGCGCTTCAATTTTGTAAGTTTGCTTCTTGTAATTGAACCTTGTATCAGTTGGATTATGTCTGAGTTTTCTTTAAGCGCTTATGTTAGTACAAGCATACAGTTAGTTTATATTGCACAGGTTAAGAGTCAGCGATTTATATTGTGGGACATAACAGAGATTTGTCCTTTCTTAATGTTTTCATATAATTTAATATTTTTAAGGAAAAGTTATTAACATACAAGTTCTTCGTTTTCGGTGGATTGAACAATTAGTAATGTTAACCTATTGTTTTTTGTATTGTTATGGAAACAAATGTTAAGTTGTTCATTTGTAAAATGTTGTTGCTATACCTCATTATAGAAGCATGCAATAAATGGTTTAGAAAAGTATATACAATTATGACATCACAGTGCAAGGTCAATTTTCAATAAAATCTTTGAATATTACATGGGCTAAAGTGACCTGGTTTTATGTTTTTGGCATATACAGTAGCTTTATAGCTTTTACCCTATATGTTTCACAGCTACCACTAAATTTCCCCCAACATTACTTTGCTGACCTCAACAACCCCTCCCCCACCCCCCCGCACCCCCACCCCATACTCAGTAGCCTGGTAATAGTCATCATATGTACCACAAATTTCCTTTCCAAACATCAGAAGTGAAACGAAAATGTTCAATAAACAGAAAAGAGATTTATTCACCATCCGATGATTCAACCACAACGTTCTACAAACTTGGTAATTCATATCCTGAAATGGATCAAGTTTTATGACTAACCAAATGATGTCATCAAACTCTCTCCGCAGACAGTGATGGATGACTCATTGTGGTTTGGAAAGCATAAGGTCATATCCCACAATGCATTGGATGTATGCCACGGGTTCCAATAAGTGTTAACAGATGGTTGTTTAATTTTGAAAGATTTATAGTTGAAAAATATGGATTGGGAGGATTTTTTAGGAATACTATGAAAAATGGATCATAAAAAATGAAAAAGATGCATTATAATAATTGTTCGTACTTACTCAATAATTAATTTACTACTTTATTCCTCTGGATGAATGAAAAAATAAAACACATCAATGACGGGTAGTCAACATATTGGTAAAAGATCACTGAATGTTTTCACAATTTTAATATTTTTGTTATAAGTTTACATTTACATTAAATGTTAAAAAAAGTTTTATTTGAATAGGCTTATTTAATTTCATTTCATTCAAACAAATTATTTTCAAAAAATAACTGCCTGCATGCACCAGGCGGAGAATCAAACCGATAAGCTAGCTTGCTAGTCCGACTCTCTACCGCACTGCCACAAAAATCACTTTCCAATGGATGGATACGAAGGCTTATTATTTGTAGCCACTATTACACCACAAGTCATTAATATGCTACACTTGCCTAACATGTAAGCCCGTAGGGAAGTGGAGTGTGACGTTTGCACCCCCAACCGACTGACTGCCGGGTACTCAAATCTCAAGTACTCCCTATAAGTTATGTGAAATTGGGAAATTTGACTGTAAAATGCACCCCCCCCCCCTCTCCACCCCTATACATTGTTCTTTTCTTGTCTTCGAAAGAAGAGGATTCTGGCTTTAAAATCCTTCAAAGCTCTCTTCTTTGCCCTCTAGCGTATACACTTAACCATCAACAGAAATCTTAAGAAGTTTGCTATAAACATTGATGCTTGGAAAACTCTTGCCAAAGATAGGTCTGGCTAGTGCAGTCTTCTTTACAAAGGACACCAACTGTGCGAGGAATCACTCCAACAAGATGCAGAGGATAAGAGAAAGAAGAAAGAAAGACAGGCTTTCATATCAGCTGTTTCCCCAACTGGATTTGAATGCCCTCATTGCAGCAGGATATGTGGCTCACGCACCTGGGGCCCAGTTCCATATGTGAGGTATATGTATATGTGTCGCCCGAGCAGATGCCTTTTGTCAGAATTTCCGTAGAGCAGGTCAATTCTATCATACTGCAGGTCTAAAAATGGCATATTTTCATACTGCAGGTGTCAAAAATTGTTTAAATTTAACTGCAGGTATGAAAACAATCACACATTTTTGTTGTGCAGGTATAAAAAATTGTTGCTTTTATACTACAGTTACCCAAAAACCCTCATACTGCACGTATGATTTTGAATTCCTGGGCGGCACATACCTACCACTGAGATATATGGAACGCCACCCCCGGGCTCACACATTAGCCTGTACAAACTTTACTTGATGGAAGATCATCTTATTTAATCTCGAGTGATCACCCATGATGTTTATCCACTTAATTAAATGAAGGGGAGTGTTCAGCTAAAAACAAATATACAATGAAATAATGTCATCAAATCCTTCAATTCAATGATAATGATGGCAGGTACAATTGTGAATGCTGGTATTTTCAAAATCCTTGACATACCATTTTTGTGCTTGATTTGTTTTCAAAGACAAGCGAACTAACAGCTCAAAATACATTCTTTTTATTGTCAATTTAAAAACAATTCACGACTTCCAATGTTTTTTTTTTTATAGTTAGGTATTGATTATCAGCATTGTGGTAGATCTTTCAAAAATGATGTTTATCCACTTAATTGAATGAAGGGGGGGGGAGTGTTCAGCTAAAAACAAATATACAATGAAATAATGTCATTAAATCCTTCAATTCAATGATAATGATGGCAGGTACAATTGTGAATGCTGGTATTTTCAAAATCCTTGACATGCCATTTTTGTGCTTGATTTATTTTCAAAGAACAAGCGGACTAACAGCTAAAAATACATTCTTTTTATTGTCAATTTACACAGAAGAAAACAGTTCACGACTTCCAATGTTGTTTTTTTAAAGTTAGGTATTTGATTTTTAACATTGTGGTAGATCTTTAAAAAATAATAATAATTTCTATGAGCAAGTGGTGAGGTCAACCTTCATTTTCGGGAAATTTTCGGGAACATTCCTTTATATTTAGAAAATTTTCTTTCCAATTGTTTGGAAAGTTCCTTAATTTTTGAAAATATTCTTCAAATTGTCAGGAAATTTCCTTCATCTTCGGAAAATTTTCTTTACTTATATTTTTGGCTCTTAGGCACAACCCTAATTAAAAATTAAATGGATAAGACATTCTCTACATTTACAAGAAAACCCTTGTAGAAATAGAACGGTAAATACCGTCATGGTTCGCATGCCCATGCAAATTGACACCCATATCATATGACCCTGCCAATTATAAATATGGCATATCATACTTAAGTCCCACACGGCATCCCATGTCCACATGGGATCCCACCCTATGTCCCACATGACATCCCATCCCATGTCCCACATGGTATTCCACCATATCTCCCACATGGCATCCCACCCCCTGTCCCACATGACATCTCATCCCATGTCCCACGTGGCATCCCATCCTATGACCTACATGGCATCCCACCCTATGTCCCACATGGATCCCATCCCATGTGCCAAATGACATCCCACCCCATGTCCCACATGATATCCCATGCCTTGTCCCACATGGCTGTCCATCATATCTCCCACATGGCATTCCCCACATGGCTGTCCATCATATCTCCCACATGGCATTCCAGCATACAGTATGTCTCACATGGCATTCCACCATGTCCCACATGGCATCCCACCCTATTATTAGTATTACTATTATTATTATTATAATAATTATTATTATTATTCATTTCATTCAATGTTCAGGCCTCCAGCCTATTACATACAAATATAAGTACATTGATTTAACAATTTCTGATCAAAGAAAGGAAATAATGTCTTAAACACAAAAAACAAAAACCCCCAAAAATACATGCCATACCAAGAACAAGTAATCAAAAACAAACGAATCTTCAAAACCAAATGAATAATGGGATCGTTGAGCAATAAAGTAATTATTAATTTATACAACATAATAATTATGCTAAAGATTCTTTGCGCTTTTGAAGAGCTTTGTATATGAACCTGGCTAAATTTAAACTTAAAGATTTGCTTGTAAATCTTAGAAGGGTTTTAAACGAAGCCTATGAGTGGTGGTGATAAAGGTGCTGAGGAATGAAAACTTTATGAATGTCCTCATAGAAGGGACATTCTAGACAAAGTTATATTCATCCTCTAGACGATGTAGGTTACACATAGTGCATAATCTTACATTTCTTGGAATATTTTGCCGTCTGCCAGTATGGACATTCAAAGGGGAGTACGCCACAATAAAGGCGTGTGATATAAGAACATCAATACAGATTATCAAAAAATGTTAAATACGGTTCATATGTGAGATAATGTTTGAAAACTCTATAATCCTATAGACGGTCCATTGAATTTATTTGAGTAAGCCAATCTTGCTCATTGATGTCAGACAATCTTAATGATAAATCTTGCAGGAACACAGACTCATCTCCTACACCTTGTTGGAACCATACCTCTCCAAAGCCTAAACTCATTAGGCGATGTCTTATAATCTTAACCCAAGAATTTACACAAATATCGACTTTGTAATAAAGATGGTTGTATGATATATAAGTGTAGCAAATCTTATCATGTTTCAAAACTTTTAACCAACTTTTTAACCCTATGACCCACATGGCATCCCACCCTATGTCCCAGATGGACCCCATCCTACATGTACCACATTAATCCAACCATATGTACCATATGACATCCCTCCCTATATCCCACATGGCAACCCTCCCTGTGTCCCACATGGCATTCCTCCCTGTGTCCCACATGGCATCTCTCCCTATGTCCCCCATTGCATCTCATCATGTCCCGCATCAGTGGCTTCCCACCTGATGTCCCACATGGCATCCCACCTTATGTCCCACTACATGTTCCACATGGTATCCCTCCCAATGTCCCAATGACATCCTACTTTGTCCCACATGGCATCACATCCCATGTCCCTATGGCCTCCTACCCTATGTCCCACATATCCTCCTACCCTATGTCACACATGGCATCCCAACCTATGGCATCCCAACCTATGGCATCCCAACCTATGTCACACTCTGTGTTACTCGTGGCATCCCACCCCATGTCCCACATGACATCCCACCCCATGTCCCACATGACATCCCATATCACACATGACATCCCATCCCATGGGTTCCACACTATGTCCCGCATGACATTCCACCATTTATCCTACATGGCATTCCACCCTGTTCCACATGGCATCCCACTCCATATCCCACATGGCATCCCACTCCATATCCCACATGGCATCCCACTCCATATCCCACATCGCATCCCACCCCATGTCCCATATGGCATCCCACCCCATGTCCCACATGGCATCCCACCCCATGTCCCACATGACATCCCAATAAGGCTCCATAAGAAGTCTCATCCAAGCTATCAGTCCCTGATTGAGCATACTATGTATGAAAGTATCAGTTCATATAATAACTTGTATGCAAATATATTTTGAAGAATTTAAGGATTTTAAATCTCCAGTGCTATGACAGAGACACTTAAGGATCTCAGAAGAATATTGGAAAATTATATCATTTTACAGTTATCCACTGAGGAAATATCAAATGTTTTGTATACTTTTTCAGGAAACTAGTTTCAATCCATCTTAAGTGTCTCTGACAACATTTAACATTTTGTAAAGAAATTCTAACCTTCCATGAGGATATCTGAATAAACTTTAACTTTTTCTGCAGAACTCTGAAGAAACTTTAACATTTTCTGAGAAATTCTTAAAAAACTTTAACATTTCTGAGGAAATGTCAGGAAAAACTGTGGATGGCCAGACAGCCGGACGGAAGAAATCACCATTACATAGGTTCGCATTAGGCTTCGCATGCGAACCAAAAAGGGCTGTCGTGGCATTTAATTTTGTTTGTATGGATAGTAACAAAGAAAGCAGTGACGTGTCTAAGGGGGCTATTAGGGGCTTAACCTCCCCCTCACCTCCCAAAATTCTGTCGAAGCCATACATATATTTAACTGAAATATCAAATGAACCATGTGAGGCATTTTTGCTATCATATTGACTGAGTTATTGTTAATTTTGGACCAAACCTTTTACAGTTTGCACCCAAAATTTTCCCATTTTCGACCAAACATCTTTCATTTTGGCCCAAAAATCTTCAATATTGCCCAAAAATCTGCACTTTGAATAAATGTCTTCAGGCTTTTAACAAAATTTCAATTTCGGCTAAAATTTTCAAGGGCCACAATCTACAAGATAGAACCAAAAACCTTTGGATATGGAGTTCTTATAATATCAGGCACATGCACACATGGGAGCCACAATGATTTTTCAAAGCAATACAATTTTAAAAAAGACCTTCTTTTTGCCCACACTAATTGGGAAAAATCATGGGAAATTTTTGGGAATTTTCTTTTAATTTACAGGAAATTTTCTTCATTTTCGGAAATTTTTGCAAAATTTTCATGAATTTTAAGGAATTCTCCGTCAATTTCAGGAAATTGACTTCATTTTCGAGAAATTTAATACAATTTTTTTTTATCACATCTTTATCACAAATATCAAATATATCAATATCCTGTGATTTTGTGGCTTAAAAAGCATGGGATATGTCAAAAAAGTAGTAAAACTGAATCTATTTATAATACCACCTGAAGAAAGTTTTAGAAGAATTTTTTTAAATAGTGACAAAATTAAACTTTATTTAAAATACATTAACCATTGTCAAGAATATGAGGATGAAGAAGCCAACTTTCCATAGTAGATTTACTACACAGATAAAACTTTGTGATAAGAATTTGTAAAAGCTTTTTTCACCATTTTGTTTCTTTTGAAGTCCTCTTTAATATAAGATGGACTTGCTTGACCCCTGAACTAAATCCTTTAAAAAAATTCTACTCAGAATTCTATGTTCCCTTGAATGAGAAATACAACAAGAATCCTTGGATCTACCCCTAAACCTTACTAACTCACAATTACTAAAACATCTCAGGGAGCAGATGAAAATGAAAACACCAGCATTTCTTTCAAATCTTACAACATCCTCTTGCTGACCTGTCATTTATCCATAATCTACCGGTTACTTGACAACAAAATTCCTGAGTAGCCACTGCTCACAGTGATAATTTGTCCAAAAATTTATTTTTCAAAAAACTTTCTTCAATTGTTTGGGAATTTCTTTATTTTCTTCAATTATCAGAAATTTTCTTCAATTGTCAGGAAATTTTCTTCCAATGTATTTTTGGCTCTTAGCTAATCAAAAAATAAATGCACAAGACATTCTCTACAATTAAAAAGACTAAAACAAAGGAAAGAACTATAACAAATTAAATATAAATTTTGAACAATTTTCTCAATCATTCCTCACAACTTCATCACAATAATCAAACAATCGTTGAACATTAATCAGTCATAATCCAACAAATATCATTTAAAAGACTTCTACTCAAAATTCTATGTTCCCTTGAATGAGAAATACAACAAGAATTCTTCGGATCTATCCTTAAACCTTACTAACTCACAATTAATTAAACATCTCAGGGAGCAAATGAAAATAAAAACACCAGCATTTCTTTAAAATCTTACAACACCCTTTATCTTAACAATTCCCTGATCTGACTGTCATTTATCCCATAATCTACCTGTTATTTGACAACAAGACTCCCAGTGGCTTTCTGACAATGATAAATTAGAAGGATCAAATATACCTGTACCATCAGCAGTCACGTTTCAAAGCATGAAACTAGAGCACAGATGGGCAGTGAATTTAGACTGTGTTCTCACTACAGTACGGGCTCAGGATCACACCCAATGCAGGCGATCAGATCTGCCAATTTTCTAATGCGAGAACACTCAGCAAATCTGATCTCAGTAACTTGATCTTAATTCTTCTCGAGATTAGGATCATGATCCGGAGCATGTCATCAGATCTGCCAATTTTCTATTGCGAGAACACTCACCGGATCTGACCACAGTCACTTGATCTTAATTCTTCTCGAGGTTAGGATCATGATCCGGAGCATGTCATCAGATCTGCCAATTTTCTAATGCGAGAAGACTCACCGGATCTGATCTCAGTCACTTAATCTTAATCTTTCTCGAGGGTAGAATCATGATCCGAAGCAGGCGATATCCGATCCACCAATGAGATTCTAAAAATGCGTGTGTGAACGCAGATCAATTTTTTGTATTTTATGCAATAACCTGTTATAACTTGTTCATCAGTTTATATCGCGTGAAGAGTTAGCCTGCTACGTTAGATTTCACAGATTTTCAATGACTCATCTTTCTACTTGTGGTTTACTCATGTCCAGTAAACCACCTGCAGCAGGTCTGATTGTGAGATCACACTCAATTGAGAACACATCACATTGTTTTTTATACAGTAATAGAGCTACAATCTGGGACAAAACTGTTGGAGCAATTCAGCATTATCAGAACTACATGATGTTAGTATAATGCTTCTTTTATATCTTTTCTGAAAATTACAAACCCCCCTCCCCCCTCCCTTCTTAATGTTGGATTTATTTCTGTTTTAACATCATTTTCAGAAGAAGAAAAAATGTAACAACACTCAACATTGAATGGGGACAGGGATTAGGGTTATGATAGTGAGGTAGGGGAGGATACTGGTGGCATCAATGAAAATATAACAATGTTCTTAATATTTTAAAATATTAATGACAAATGAAAGAATAAGGATAAAAGAAGCAATAGAAACTAGAGCATTTGTTATTTTGGTTACATTCTATGACACTACAAATTTTAATTCAGACATAATGCACATTCTATGTATTTATTCCATTTTTAATAATGTACATTTTCAAACAACAAGCTTTTTATAGACCTTGCTCCCCCAAAACTTTAAGCAACGGCAAGGTCGACACGGACCGAATGCAGACATCAAGGTAAGTAGAATAGCTCCTACTGTTCTTCCAATAGTCGAGCTAAAAAATTACAGCATTTAGAATTTTTAAATGTGAAATAATTTACAATAGAAAAGTAGGTTAATGAAAAGCATCACATATTTTGAATTTGTTTCAATGAATTTTGTCCAAGATTGTAGATTATCATCGGGATCATGATTTGGAGATAGTGAGAACGAGACTTTAAGACTCCAAGGTCATGTATATTTAGTCAGAATCGTGGACAGCAAAGACAGGAACAAAAAAAATTAAAACAAATAATAATAAATCAAAGAAAAACACACAGGAAGTTCACATAAGTATAAATCCTGGCAGGAAGTGCTTGAGGTTTTATTTGTTAATGAAGATTAATTTCCTAAAATTGTCATTTTGTTGATTTTCTGCCTGGAAATATAAGACTCATTATTTATATACAATCCCTTCACAAGCACGTATTGCTGAAACAGACGGAAAGTGTTGGTTGGGGTATGGAACAGGTATAATATATAATCTATATATAATCTATATAGTGTTTTCACCTTCTTGATACAAGATGTACTTTCATTATCAAATTAATGCTTTTAATATTACAATTTTTACTTTTTTAAGAAATGAATAGATGATCATATTCAATGAATAGTTTTTAATATTATGTTTTTTCTTTTTAAAAAAATGATTATCAACAGTTTTTTATTATGTTTTACTTTTTTTAAAAATGAATACATATATCTTTACTTTTTAAGAAATAATGATGATCATTATCAAATAAAGTTTTTAATATCTTTTTTTACTTTTTTTTAGTTTTATTATTACATTTTTTCCTTTTTTTGAATGGAATACTGATGTTCATAATCAATGAGAAGTTTTTAATATTATATTTTTTACTTTGTTTAAAGAAATGAATACTGATGATCATAATCAATGAATAGTTTTTGATATTATATTTTTTACTTTGTTTAAAGAAATGAATACTGATGATCATAATCAATGAATAGTTTTTGATATTATGTTTTTACTTTTTAAGAAATGAATACTGATGATCATTATCAAATGAAGTTTTTAATATCGTATTTTTTACTTTTTAAAAAAAATTGATAGTTTTATTATTACATTTTTTACTTTTTTCAAATATGGAATACTGATGATCATAATTAATGAAAAGTTTTTAATACTATGTTTTTTACTTTGTTTAAAGAAATGAATACTGATGATCATAATCAATGAACAGTTTTTAATATTATGTTTTTTACTTCAAAAAAAATGAATACATATATCTTTACTTTTTTAAGAAATGAATACTGATGATCATTATCAAATGGAGTTTTTAATATCATATTTTTTACTTTTTTAAAGAAACTATTAGTTTTTATTATTACATTTTTTACTTTTTTTAAGAAATGAATACTGATGTTCATAATCAATGAATAGTTTTTAATATTATATTTTTCTACTTTGTTTAAAGAAATGAGTATTGATGATCATTATCAATGAATAGTTTTTAATATTATATTTTTTACTTTTTTTAAGAAATAAATACTGATGATCATTAACAAATGAATAGCTTCTAATATTGTATTTTTACATTTTTTAAAGAAATGATTACTGATAATCATAATCAATGAAGTTTTAAATATTACATCTTTTACTTTTTAAGAAATGAACACTAATAATCATTATCAAATAAAGTTTTTACTATTATATTTTCACTTTTTAAGAAATGAATATTGATGATCATTACCAAATGAAGTTTTTAATATTGATATTTTTACTTTGTTTAAAAATGAATACTGATGGATCATAATCAATGAATAGTTTTTAATATCATATTTTCTACTTTTTATAAAGAAATGAATACTGATGATCATTAACAAATGAATAGCTTTTAATATTACATTTTGTTTACATTTTTAAAGAAATGATTACTGATGATCATAATCAATGAATAGTTTTTAATATTATATTTTTACCTTTTTAAGAAATGAATACATATTTTTTACTTTTTCAAAAAATGAATACTGATGATCATTATCAAATGAATAGGTTTTACTATTACATTTTTACTTTTTGAGAAATGATTACTGATGATCATTATCAAATAAAGTTTTTAATATTATATTTTTTCCTTTTTTAAAGAAATTAATAGTTTTTAATATAATTTTTCACTTTGTTTAAAGAAATGAATACTGATGATCATAATCAATGAATAATTTTTAATATTGTATTTTTTACTTTTTTTAAGAAATGAATACTGATGATCAATATCAAATAAATATTTTTAATATTATTTTTTTACTATTTTAAGAAATGAATACTGATGTTCACAATGTACAAGAAATAAAGGTGTATGAAATATTTGATTTTACTTGTCATTGATATTAAGAAATGTTTCCATGATTTTACTTTATTGAAATGGAATTGAATGGAGAATGTGTACGAAAATGTGTTTTTCCCCTGGTATTAAGTGGTGCTGCTCAGAGGCAATCTTAGCATTTTTTTTATAGAAGAAACTTGCAAATTGACAAGAAAATATGTCAACTTATTTCATTTAGATTGTTTCCACATTTGAGAAAAAGGGGAGGGGCGGGGGAAGGGGGGGTTTGGCATGATAGATAAGTTTGTAGTTGTAGTTGAGATACAACCAGGTCAATGAATACAAACTTTTACCACAAATATCCCAAAGTAAGACTTTCCAAAGTGTGTATGTTTGTACACGCTTGGAAAAGTGTTTTTCACTTTTCACCAATGGGGGTAAGGGAATGGGAAAGGGGAAAAGGAACCCCCACTTTTTAGAAATAATACTGCAGAGGTCCCTTTGACCCCCACGTTTTGAACATTGACATCAAAAGCCTCAAAAGTCATGCTTGGACCCTCCCCCTCCTCACACACACACACACTTTTGACACATCTTTATCTCTGATATTTAGGAAAGAAAATAACATACATGTTCTGAGTTGTGTTCACAGGGGGAGGGGGATGAGCAGTGCATGTCAATGACATAAAGTAGACAAAATAAATATTAGGGGAGGGGGGTTCAGAAGACAATGTTCTTGGGGAGGAAAAATATCCCCTCCCCAATAGTGGCATCACTGCTTTACAGTAGAAAATATTCTATTGTCTCTACCTACTGTACCCTAACCATTTTTTACCAAAAGTAAACTAAACTCAACGAACTTCTCAACTTACGATATTTCAAAACAGATCAAAGCATATGTATACATTAGGGGGAATATTGAAAAGGGAACAAATAAGCTAGCACAAAATTAAGTAAATAAAATCCCACAACTTGGACTTTTCTGCAATTAATATCTATCACAATATCTACAAACACTTTGTGAAAGAAAAAAAACAGAATAATAGAGGGCAGTCTTTTGCAAAGGAATAGTGGAAAATGATTAATTCATAGTGTAGTGTTATGAAAGAGGAAATCATAGTGAAATATGCTAATGAGGCATAATAAAGGTACATGGACACAGGTAGATTTTATATTATAGAGCTTGAAAGTCTGAACACAATTGTCTTTCATTTATGTCAAAAGCCCCTGTAGTTTAGGAGTTGTGGCTCCTCAAAATTTGGATAATTTTTATCGTACGGGAAGATGGGGGGGGGGCATGGAAAAGTTTTGACGTATAGAAGAGAAAATCATCAAATCGTTTTCTCCTGCTAAATTGTAATTAAGAGTATGATAGAGATTCAAAACCTTTTGGCCAGGTTTAACTGCCCCCACATTCAACTTATCTTAGTGGAGGATTCAAAAACAACAACAGAAGGAAATTCATCAGTTTTCTTGTTGTAATGTCACAAATTAACCTGGTGGGTCTGCAACCAGTGAGTTCAAAGGCCGTGGACATCTTGATATAATGTCCAGCACTGGATGATTTTGGGACGTTAAACCTTGCTATGCTATGGTATGCTATGCGATGCTATGCTATGCTATGCTAAATTTCAATGAAATTTGCATAATTTATTAACAAGGCCTGAAATTTCACGATGCTGTATAAGGCCTAAAGTAAACTTGTTTGTTTGCTCTCCTCCGCCCCTAACTCACTGAAAAAATACGGGCAGCATTTTTTTAAAGCTTTTATTTTCATTTTAAACAAATTATACGCTTCGTAAAAATGGCATGGCAACCACTTCTGCGTTCCTTTATTACATACTATACCCTACATGTAGAACACTGTTTTGGCATACACGAGCTACATGATAAAAATTTGTTCTATCAAGTGATGGCTCTGTCGCCAACGCTGCTCCATGTGTTTCAAACTGTTCAACGCGTGACTGCCCCTTTATCGGATTTCAATCGAAGAGAAAAGATGTCGGTCATCAGAGTGATAACGGTCTTTAAAGACCAGAAAAAGCCGCATTCTTGTGTCGAGTGATTGCTTTTACTTTCTTCATTTGCATGTAGATGAAGACGGTATCCTTACAAAGGTTCAAATTGAAAAATAAAAGTAAAAAATATAAACAACTTCTGCCTGCCATTCCCTTACAATTTTGCACAAAAAAAGGCAAACCAACAATTTTTTTTGGTCAATTTTCAAGATTTTTAGAAAATCTTTGACTATTTCATGGTTTATAGCTTATTTTGTTGTAATTTAGCTCAATTTGTTGCTATCTGTCCATAAATCCAGTAGTTAATCCATCACACATTAATGGATATATTCAAGTTTTGACTTTCTCAAAAATCTTCTATTTTAAATTGGAAAGCTCTGCATACTATTGGTTCAAAAAAGCAAGTTCATGCTCTTATTTTGCAGCTGTTGTTTACATCAATGTTCCCCTTTTGCATCAGCATTCTAAGGTTAATCAATTCCTCTTTACATATCTTTCATGCATTTGTTGCATCTCCATGCAAAGGGGACGCATCTCCATGCAAAAGGAGACCGGCTCCATGCAAAAGGAAACCAGCTCCATGCAAAAAGGACTCTCCATGCAAAAGGAGACGCGTCTCCATGCAAAAGGAGACGACTCTATGGAAATGGAGACGTGACTCCAAAAAGAGACGCGACTCCATTTAAGACGACTCCTTTGAAAGGAGAGCAACATGCAAAAGGAGACACGACTCCATGCTCTTGACGCGACTCCATGTTGTATGCAACTACATGCAAAAGGAGACACGACTCCATGCAAAAGGAGACACTGGTTTTAGATTAAAATAAAGAAAAGAGATTTTAAGACACTCTTTGAGAGCAATATGCTGTAAGAGTTGTTCTCTTGTTATGTTGTATGTAAGGGAGTTAGGGCATTGGTCTCATACTCAAAAGGTACTGGGATCAAATCTCAGACATTTTAATCCCATTTGCTCCAGTTCACTTAGCTGTGAAATGAGTACAAGTTTCAGCTGGGGAGTTAACCTGTGATGGACTGGTGTCCCATCCAGGGGAGTCAAGTAGTCTCATCCACTTATCACCATGGAAACCAGGTGTAAGCACCAGCTCTACAAACCCTCCAGGCTTGATGTGAAACAAATACAAATCTAGGAAATCCAAGGATCAGTTCAGTGGCCAAGCAAGTTCATCTTAAATGATGGAGGACTTTAAAAGAAATTATTACGCTCTGTCTCATTTTTGTAGAAATGACTGGTGATGAAAGTCTACTGCATAAGGTTGGCTCCCTTATCCTCACTTTCTTAACAGTTGTTAACATATTCAAAAGAAACTTAAAATATAATACAATACATACAGGTTTTGAGGAATGAGAGGAGATGACATCACATCGGTCTGATTTCAGTCACTTCCACATAAATTAACTTTAAACTTGAAAATCTTCTTAACGGAATAATACATTAAAGCCGGTTCTTCACCATTTTGATAATTTTAAAATCCTCTTTCATGTACATAAGATGAACTATCTTGACCACTAAAGTAATCCTAATTTGTTTCAATTTATTCAATTTAGTATTAATATAAATTAAAACATCAATGATACAGTAACTCAACATATTTGATGAGGCAGATTATGATGGCCGTCTACTAGTGAAGTTTAATGGCCTTGTGATCCAAAATAAAAGTCACATTTCTTATTGTTTTCATCCCCTGAACTAATCCTTTCCATTTCAATTTATTCAATCTAGTATTAATCTCAAAAAAATTCAGGAATTTGCAAATGATAAAATATGGCATTAAGTATGCAATCTGGGCACATCAAGCAAAAGAAATACACACTGTGGTGGAAGAGACAGGGTGAGTTGGATTGAAGCTCAAAGTTGATGAGAGAGATGAGAGTGAATTTCAGCATGGTTCGCAAACATCACAGCCATTTTCAGAAGGATTGTATCAGATACAGTACAGTTGGGAATATGATCGGGTTGGAATATTTTTTCTACGTTGCATGGTGGTATACTTTTGAAACT
Source organism: Chiridota heheva (assembly GCA_020152595.1). NCBI lineage: Eukaryota > Metazoa > Echinodermata > Holothuroidea > Apodida > Chiridotidae > Chiridota > Chiridota heheva. Next base: position 281,362 of record JAIGNY010003303.1, read on the forward strand.
TTTATGGAACGGTCATAAGTGCTGAAAACATATCAAAATACTTGCAAGACATGGCAAATTTACTTGCTCATATGTTATTTCTGCATCTGTTAAAGCAGGTTCCAGCCATGGATCATTATTTTTGAAGCCTTACAGGTAATTTAAAGACTTATTATAAGACCCTTACTCAAGTTTTGTGACATTCTTTGCTTAATTTCTGGCAGACCATCACGATAGTTATGCAGCGGTCATTGTAGGGTTAGAACCAGTTCCGAGAATTAGAGGGGGGAGGAAGGAGCAATTAAAACTAACGGAAATTCTTAAATGTTTAGGCTATTAAACGAAAATGGACAGCCCAAGAACAAGGTATGGAGCACAACAAACAATATGGAAGGTTGACCAATGACAAGCTGTTCAAGGCTTTGGGTTTATCTGTGCTACTGTAAGGTTGTGAGACTGAAAGCTGAATAATGGGCAGGAGAAAACGCTGGATGCTTTCTGATTCAAGAAATTGTGAGAGATTTACAGAGAGTCAGTGACAAACTAAAGAAAAAGAGGATGAAACTGGGTTGGGGGGGGGAGGGGATAGATGATGATCACACTGTGGCACTGAGGCTGATTCCAGAGGAGAGAAGAAACATAGGCAGGCCAAAAACAACCTCAAGGAGATTAAAGGAGAGAGCGAAAGACACAAAGTGAGAATGGAGGTTCCAAGCTGAGGCAAGGAGAAAGGCGGAAGATAGGAAAAGATGAAGGAATTATTTCCGGGCCTTAAACGCTCCCTGGCAAGAAGAAAATTACAGTTCAGGTAGATTATGTATACAATATAAAATAATTATATAGGGGCATTGCCATTTAAAGCAAATAAAGCACATAAAAAAAGTTCAAACATTATTAGGTACACAAAGGTGAGACACAATCATTCAAATCTTAAGATATTAGTTGATAATTAATGAAATCATTTACTTACTCCTCCCGATTCCAACTGACCAATCACAATCTGTGTCACGTTGAATCAAGATGTGCCTGGGTAATGGTTGGTCTAAGGAGGGACATTGTCACCAGAATTGCTTCCTGTAAAGGTAAAGAGGTCAAGATATTTACATCATTGAATAAACTTCAAAGTATTGTATTGTAGCCAGACTTGTTGCACATACCAAACAATTCATCACATTACACCTACTTTGCAACAACTTCATTGGCTACTAGTCTTCTATCTTACTAAATTTTGGTTGATTTAACCTTCAAAATGCACTTTCCATTTTCTGGCAGTCATCTACTCAAGTACCCTAGCTGAACTAGCAGTCTTAGCATCATGCATTTCCTGTTGCTGCTCCTATACTCTATGTAACAAACATGGTCCATCAATCATTCACACTTAATGCACACATCACCTCAGGCATATGATACACACTTATTTTTTCACCAGTTTGCAAACGAATTTCTCCCACTAAGACACCTAACACGGATGAGTAAATTTAATCACAAAAAGGTGCCCTGATTACTCAGCACTGGCTTTCTGTAATCTTATACACACAAATAATCTTGGGCTACTTGGCTGTGGTGTGCATGGGAATGGCAGATAAACAATCATTGTTTGAGAAGACACAATACACTAAACAGGAAGTCGGGTTGGTAATTGTCATACCTGAGTTTTCAGGATTAACTCAGGTGTCGGGTGGAGATAGGCTTAAAGAGAAACTTTTCAGCATGCTCATTTCCAGTGGATGTGAAAACATTACCTAATGTCAATGTTAATGAGAAGATTAACTCTCTTTTCTTTAACACACCTTAATTCCCTCCACACCATTGGACTGTGATTATCTTTGGATAGTGGTATTACACAAATTAATCAGACTGGATTGAATTGAGGCATTCTATCAGGTATGATAGAACATGCAAAGACAAGCAGAACTGTAATGCCCCTAATGTGGTATTTTATTCAATTTAGAAGACATCAAGTTTGAAGCCATCATAAGTTTGTTTGGAAATGATTGGTGTGAAAAGTCTACTGTGGAAGAGTCATGTCATTCATTAACTTTCTTAACAATTTTAAATATATTTCATTTAAAATTAATCAAAACATTTTCACTAACTGAAAACCTTTTTCACAATTTATGTGTATGTGGTATATCACTCACAGTTATAATTTACTAGACTCTTGTTTTCGTATTCCACTGACATGCAATGGTTGTATGTCATAAAATCTACAAAAATATTACACTTTAAAGGTCTAATGGAATTAGGGAACATATCCAATTCTTCCCTTAGGATCCTAACAGGAAAGGAAATTCTATTGTGATTCATTCAAGCATGAAGGCTCCGAGCACACATAGACTCAATGTACACCGCCTGAATTAAATGGTTCAGATGTTACTCTTTGTGCACACACACAATAGAGGGCTTAATAGTTTTCCTTCAGGAAGAATTGGATACTCTTCCTTACAGCAAATCCTACGCTATTTAAAAGACTATTCAAATTTGAGCAGATTACTTTTGTATTCTTGAAAACAGTGTTTTAGGTTTTTGATTTATGGCTGATTAATTTCTATGGTTTTTTAATTTGAGCTGATCAGTTTTTAAATTTTGAAAATAGCACTTTTAAGTTTTTGAGCTAGGACTGATCAGAGTGTTTTCAGTTAGGACTGATCAAAGTTTTTTAGTTAGGACTGATCAAAGTTTTTTTAGTTAGGACTGATCAAAGATTTTTAGTTAGGACTGATCAAAGATTTTTTAGTTAGGACTGATCAAAGTTTTTTTTAGTTAGGACTGATCAAAGATTTTTAGTTAGGACTGATCAAAGATTTTTAGTTAGGACTGATCAAAGTTTTTTAGTTAGGACTGATTAAAGTTGTTCTGATGTATGACTGAGCACCCAGCTCAAAATCTTTGTTTAATTCCTTCCTAAATCTCAGTCACTTAAAATGATGAGACAAGTCTCTTCAGCAGATTTGAGCTGATAAAAATTCAAAATTTATGATGAATGATTGGGTAAAAATCTTTGCTTAATTCTTTCCTAAATCTCAGCAGGTTTTCAATTTTTGAATTCTAAAAAATAGCACTCTAAGTTTTTGAGTAAAGACTGATCAAAGTTGATCAATTCTAAAAACTTCTATGTAATTGGTCTATCACTCACTCACAATTATACTTCACTAGATAGTACTCCATTCACATTTACAATAATTGTATGTCTTGAAATCTCAAAATTACTTCACTTAAAGGTCTAATGGCCATGCAGCAATTTCTATGTTGTTTAAAAGACTATTCAAATTTCAGCAGATTAGTTCTTGCATCTGAAAACAGCACTTTAAGTTTCTGAGTTATGGCTGATCAAATTTTGATCAATTCTTAGTATCTGCAGAATTTATGATGTATGACTCAGCAAACAGCTCAGAATATTTATGTAATTCTTTAAATTTCTTTCCTAAATCTTAGTCACTTAAAATGATGAGAAAATGATATTCCTGCAAGAATTTTATTGCAAAGACTACAGACTTTTTGTCAGAAATTGCTGCACCACTTCAAGAAGTAATAGACATTTAAGAAACAAAGGTTTCACACTAGAAAATACCAAGGTACCAAAGCTTGCATCAAAATGCTGTTCCCGGTCCAATTTTCCCTGGTTTAATTTTGGCTACTTTGTATGTTTGTTTGTTTGTTTGATGAGGGCTTAATGGCACCACGACAATGAGGGTCAAATTGTGCCTGAGAGGTCAGATCATTCTAGAGGTAGGAAGGAAAGGAAAAAGGGGGAGAATGAGAGAGATTCAAGAACAAAAAGTCAGAAAGCTGTGATCGAGAGAGGAGGTGCATGGCTACTTTGTTAGTTTTACATAGACTTTAAAGCAAATGTTGTCCTAAGCATCGAAAGACCGTTAAACGCCAGATATCATGTTACGTAGATACCGTGGAGATCAGAAATACGATACAATCCAACGTTTCTGATTGGTCGAATTGTTTACACAATTACCGACCACCCACAGACAAGCCAATTAATTATTGCCACAGAAGTGACGTTACTAGTATGATCGGATTTATCATTGATGGTCAAACAATTATCTTGAGAAGAGATTCCCTCTTCAAATAGCGGTCAACCTACCTCTGTTCTGATTGTCCTGCTGCCTTGGTTTGGACACATGTTCAGGTAATGGTCAAATAAAAGACTCGGTTCTTCAATGTCTAACTCCTCGTCATTCTCCAAGCTGTACTCCAATCCTTTCACGCCTCCAAAGACAACCAATAAATGTCTACAAAAAGATGAAAATGGATGAAAATTAAGACATTGCTGATTGTATTTCATTGGCATAAACAAATATTTCAGTTTTCATCTATGAAATTAATTTTGAGATAAAAACTAAGCTTTTTCTTCAACAAACTAGTAATACCTAGAAGAAGCATTGGCTTGATTAGGGAAATTCTATTGTAAAGTCAGATTAGGGAAATTTTATTGGGAAGTCAGTTTAGGGAAATTCTATTGTGAAGTCAGTTTAGGGAAAATCTATTGTAAAGTCAGTCTATGGAAATTCTATTGTGAAGTCAGTTTAGGGAAATTCTATTGTAAAGTCAGTCTAGGGAAATTCTATTGTAAAGTCAGATTAGGGAAATTCTATTGTAAAGTCAGAATAGGGAAAATCTATTGTAAAGTCAGATTAGGGAAAATTCTATCGTGAAGTCAGATTAGGGAAAATTCTATCGTGAAGTCAGATTAGGGAATTTCTATTGTAAAGTCAGATTAGGGAATTTCTATTGTAAAGTCAGATTAGGAAAATCTATTGTAAAAAGTCAGATTAGGGAAATTCTATAGTAAATTTAGATTAGGAAATTCTATTGTGAAGTCAGATTAGGAAATTATATTGTAAAAGTCATTATAGGGAAATATATTGTAAAGTCAAAATAGGAAATTCTATTGTAAAAAGTCAGATTAGGAAAAATCTATTGTAAAAAGTCAGATTAGGGAAATTCTATTGTAAAGTCGATTAGGGAATTTCTATTGTGAAGTCAGATTAGGAAATTATATTGTAAAGTCATCATAGGAAAATATATTGTAAAGTCAAAATAGGGAAATTCTATTGTAAAGTCAGATTAGGAAAAATCTATCGTAAAAAGTCAGATTAGGAAATTCTATTGTAAAGTCATAACAGGGAAATTCTATTGTAAAGTCATAACAAGGAAATTCTATTGTAAAGTCAGATGAGGAAAATCTATTGTAAAGTCATTATAGGGAAATTCTATTGTAAAGTCAGTTTAGGGAAATTCTATTGTAAAGTGAGATTAGGGAAATTCTATCGTAAAGTCAGATTAGGGAAATTCTATTGTAAAGTCAGAATAGGGAAATTCTACTGTAAAGTCAGATTAGGGAAATTCTATCGTAAAGTCAGAATGGGGAAATTCTTTTGAAAAGTCAGATTAGGGAAGTTCTACTGAAAGTCAATACAATAGCAACACATCCCCACTAATATACATAAAAATGTATCATTTTACAGCTTTTATACAAAGCACCTAATTGATATTGAAATTTTCAGTGTTACTACTCACAATGTTTTTGGAGAAAGGAAAGTTGGGACAAATGCAAATTTGTAATAAGATTTTGTAATACTGTCTCCACCATGTTTCTTTATTGTCCACTACCATATACGAAGAACATGCTTGACAAATAAACTGATATTTCAAGATTTCCAAAACTATAAAAACATACAAAAATCTAATCCAGATTACATGTACATTGAACAAAAGCAAACACCATCTTCTTCAACTGCTACTCACTTAAACTTTTGAAGACTAAGGTTGTCTGCATTTTCGCCTCTCTCTGATGTTCCTATTGTGACATCATATCCTCCTTTATAGCGGCTATCTGTGAAAACTGCCCCCAGGCTTTGTGCCAGGCGAACATCATAACCCCAGTATATGCCCCTTTGTTCACGGGGCACAGACGGTGAGACAATTTGACCTGAAAAATGTTTACCATCTGGAAAGAATTATAAAAGGGTTGTATGAATTCTACTTAAACATCTATTATGAATTATTATAATTAACAGTAGATGTATCACCAGAGACATACACATAGCTGACAATTAAGAGGAACACGCCCACCCTTAATAATTTTGTTGAAGGGAATATGATTATGATCCTCTAAATAATGACCTTAATAATACCTTCAATCTAGCAATCTTAACATCTGTAAAACCAAAACAACAAAAGTTTATCAGCAATGTTATGACTGATGTCATTAAAGTGACTGGCTACATCAACTTATGGTTTTAGATTGACAAAAGTGTCATTATATAATTCCTTTTCCATTACAATGATAAGTGCAATAAGCAGTACTTTGGACACATATATGCAGACATAACAGAAACAACCTAGAAAAGGTCGTCACCCAAGAGAGTTTAAGGGATTAATGTACTGGTGAGACATCATGGGTGTAGCCAGGAGGGTCAACTCCCCAAAAGGTAAAAATGTCGCTAAAAGGTCAGAAATTTTGCTAAAACTTCCAGAAAGTTTGTAAAAGTAAAGGAAACTGTGCATAAGGTCCAGGAAGTTTGTAAAAGGTTCAGGAAGTTTGTAAAAGGTCCAGGAAGTTTGTAAAAGGTTTAGGAAGTTTGTAAAAGGTCCAGGAAGTTTGATAAAAAGGTCCAGGAAGTTTGCAAAGGTCCAGATTTTGAGGCAATGACGTTTTGTTTTTGCTCTTTAGTAGAATTTAGCCTCCAAACAGTTTAAGACTGCTACTTTGACACAATTTTGGAAAACATTTTACGACATCAGCATTTGTTTTCATACTACCAGTCCCCCGCCCCTTCACGCCCTCCCCACCTAATGCAAAAGGCTGGCTACACCCCTGGACATGTCTATATTACATGATATTTTGTTGTTTGAGAGAGATACTAGGTTTTAAAGATATCACAAGTAAAAATGACTCATGTACAAAATCTACTTTCAAAGAGTGACCTCACACATTTATTTTGTTAACATTTGCTGAAGTATTTTACAAAAATCAATCTAAATTCTTGTATTGATGAAAAAATTGTTTTAAAATTTCTTCATATGGTAGATTAAAGTAATCTACGTAGACTTGAGTGTTATCCATCTGCTAACATATCCAATGGGGTGTGAGCCATAAAATCTCTCTCAAAAAAAAACAAAAATTTCAAACAAAATGGATTTTGAGGAATGTGTGGCTGTGACATTGCATTTTTTTAGATTTCAGTTGTTTCTTCACAAAACTTTGAATATCTCCTTAATATATAAAAAAAAAAAAAAAAAATCAATTTTCTTCACCACAGCACCTTTTATTGTCCTCTTTCATATAAGATAAACGTGTTTGACCACTACACTTGACCACTTAACCTGTTATGAAGCTCTTACCAGGTTCCAGCCTATCCTCATCGTCCATTTGAACTGTGACCCTCAGACCTGCTTGTACGACGATGTCCACTTTGACATCCTGTGGGAGAAAGAGAGTTTTGTTTGTTTGTTTGATGAGGGCTTAAGGCACCATGACAGTGAGGGTCAAATTGTGCCTTAGAGGTTAGATCATTCCAGAGGTAGGAACATAAGAAAACAGGGGAAAATTGAGAGAAACATGGGAACTAAAAGCCAGAAAGCTGGGATCGAGTGGTGAAGATGGGCAGATCAAAGAAGATAATTTAAAAGGTATATGGACACCAACATTTTTGACTTCATAGGCTTCTGACACAACTTAAATTCTTGCAAGAACTTTCTTGAAATTTGAGAATGGCAATTTTAGTTTCCAACTTCGCTCATCAAATGGCTGCTGAAATCCAAATTCAACATAAGCAAAATTGCGATGTACAAAGTCCAAGCAGCACAAGATATTTTTGTACCTCTTTAAATTTCTTTCTTGAATTTGTCACTGAAATGATATGAACGTCTTCTCCACTTAAATGCTTATACTTTTTTACTACTTTATGTCTTGTGCTGTCATTTTTCATACAGAACATAACGAGATGATGACAAGATGATGGGCTAAGAAGGGTGAATCACCCCATAAAAAGCCCAAACTAACACCACCACCACAAAAAAAAAAAAAATCAAAGACGCCCAGACTTAGTAAAGAACTTATCAACGTTGACTCTAAAATTGTACAAAAAATGGAGCTAACTACCTACTCAGGCAAATCATTCCACTCATTAACAACTCTATTCAAAAAGCTAAAATGCCGCATATCTATCCGTGAGAACTCTTTGGTCAACTTCAAACTGTTACCACGTGTCACATGAGGATCAGCTGAAACATGCAAAAAATTAGAAAAAGTCAAAGCATCACTACCAGATAGGAATTTAAAAACCTGAATCATATCGCCACGTTCTCTTCTCAACTCAAGCATGGTCAAACCAAGAAATCGCAACCTAGATTCATAAGAGAAAATCCTTATTTCGGGAATAAGTCATGTGGCTCTTTGCTGAATCTGCTCCAAAATGAACTTATCCTTTTCATAAAAGGGACTCCAAGCCTGAATAGCATACTCAAGGTGAGGCCTGACTAACTGCTTATACAAATTTAGGCCAATCTCTCTACCAAGAAAACACAAATTATACGACAATTATACAACATGGATAAACTTTTAATTTCATAGAAACTGATATCAAACTAGTTTTACTGAACAACACTTAAACAAATTCATCTCATGGAAAAAAGTTACTACACTACGTTCTTCTATATAAACCTGCTGCCATATGTGGTTTAAAGCTCAAAATTAATCAAATACACAAAGATTAATGAATGAGGAATGTGAGCTGTAATGTCACATCTAGTCTTATACCAGTCATTTCCACAACAATCAATTAAACTCACTGATTTTCCTCATCGAATAAAAATCTTTTTTTTGCAATCTATCTTGCAAGATGCAAGTACTCCACACTTAAAGGTTTAGTTCAGTGGTCAAACATGTTCCATCTTATATGAAAGAGGACTTCAAAAGAAACAAAATAGGCAAAGAAAGCATTCAAAAATCTTATTCCGTTAAGGAGATATTTAAGTTTAAAGTTTGGTATCATTTATGTAGAAACGACTGAAATCAGACTAGTTGTGATGTCATAGTCTCAGATTCCTCAAAGTCTTTATGTAATCAATCATATTTTGTCATGCGATTTTGTGGCTTAAAAACCATGGGATATGTCAAAAAATTAGTAAAAGTTAATCTAGGAAGGGTATTTATAATATACCACCTGAAGAAATTTTGAGGAAATATAATTTAAATAGTGAAAAATTAAATAAACTTTCTTTAAAATACATACAGACTTTGAGGAATCTGAGGCTGTGACATCACAACTAGTCTGATCTTCTGTTGTTTCTACACAAATGATACCAAACTTTAAACTTGAAAATCTCCTTAATGGAATAAGATTTTGCAATGCTTTCTTTACCATTTTGTTTCTTTTAAAGTCCTCTTTGATATAAGATGGACATAGTTAATTACTAAACTAATCCTTTCAATTATCTTTAAAATCAATTTCATGAAATTTTCCAACAATGTTCATCAACCACTAAAATACTTGATTTCACAAACAACCATCATTCTTCTGTCCTTTCAAAATGCTGCAAGTCTTCACCAGAAATAGAAAGCTATTTCATTGTGCTCTGCTGCCCTCACTTTTTGTTAGCTTGAAGCTGTCATCACTTGAAATGGCAATCAGGGAATTAAGTGCTAAGGAATTTATCTTGCAATTTTTAAGAGTTAAATGACCAGGGATGCAAGAGTTTTTAAACTGAAATCAAAATTCAACAAAATTTGAGGTTTTTCTGATGTAGCCAATCACTAATGAGATGCAGTGGCTCAGTGGTTAAGGAGTCATGCTTGTATTCAAAACATTCTGAGTTTGATTGTTGTCGTGAGCGCTGCATTGTGTCCTTGAGCAAGACACTTTACATGCTTCAGTCCACTCAGCTGTAAAATGAGTACCAGCACTGCTGGGGAGTTAATTGCAATCGACTGGTGTCCCCGTCCAGGGGGAGTCGTGTACTCTCATCCGCTTACGCCATGGAAACCGGGGATAAGCACCGGCTCAATGAGTCTAATGGCTTGGATGGATTTAGCTTAGCTATCACTAATGACCACTATGGTTGCCATTTCAAGAGTGACCTATACAATTTATATTGATAGGTTTTCTGTTTAGGCTTAGCTACTATCTTAAAGAAAACTTGCTTGGACACCCCCTACCTTGTAAAAGTTGTTGAAAATTAGCAGCAAGTTTTATACAACCACAAAAGATTATTCCACAGACAGGTGAAATCATTCTTACACTAAATAGCCAACATTTAACAGAGGAGTGAGGCAAAGGTAAGGCACAAAAAGCAATGTATTAGAGGAAATACTTAGTGATGTAACCCAACAGTTTTGTCCAAGATTGTAGATTGTGAAACACCAGATAGTTTGCATCAAATCTCAGAACATTACAAATAAATATTTTGGTATCTTTGAGGTATTTGGTTCCTTTGAGGTCTGTTATCATGTTAATGTAAAGATGCACTTTCTAATTGGTTGAAATATTTACACAAATACTCACAAGCCAGTCAATACACCAATAAGATTAATAGCTATACATACAATGGTGAAGAAATAACCATTGAATTTACAGGAAAATTTTAGGAAATAAGATCATTAAATGCTAAATAATACCCAAAGAAACCTAAAAGAAAATACTAATGAATTTATTGGTTCGGTGAATCACGTTACCTTCTTGAAACCAACATAAACGCTGGAACCTCTGTTTTTGCCCGCTGGTCTATCAAGCACTACCCCCTCTCTGAATGGAGATGCTTCAGTGGCTCGAGTGTGATGAGGACAGTCTAAAGGATTGAGTAAACCTGTCAAAAAAATAATAATACAAATTAGAAATTTAAGTAAAAAAGTTTGGGTACATGAAGCATATGTTTACACCTCCTGATGTTCAACAGCAAGAGAGACATTTTGTAAGGTATATCAATGGATGAAATAACAGAATAAATGCTCACTGTTATGGTTCATCTGACTTACTAGTGTGGTAAAATATAATCATGAAAAAGAACAGGGATAGATCGGACCAAATATATAGCAGAGAGAGGGCAAATCCATTTAAAGAGAAATATTTTTCTAACATTTTGAGCCCTCATCATGCATGTTGAGTTGACTGCTGGCCCTGCAAGCGGCAAGGGTTAAGGAAAGTGATATAAGCAGTAACCTTCCCATCGTTTCTTTATATATGAATATTTATTATCAAGAAAAGTAATAAGTGAAGGCCCTCATTCCCTTGCCCCTGTTAGATTACAAACATTTGCTTAATATCTTGGTTACTCCTATTAATCTTTATCCACACCAGAGCCATGAAGGCCCTCCATGGCATATGTGGATGAGAGCATAATGACTCTGACAGACAGGACGCCAGTCAAGTGCAGGTCAACATCCCAGTAGTGCTGGTTGGTTTTTTTTTTGACGAGGGCTTAACGGCACCACAACAGCGAGGGTCAAATTGTGCCTGAGAGGTTAGATTATTCCAGAGGTAAAACGGAAAGAAAATAGGGGGAGATTGAGAGAAACACGGGAACTAAAAGCCAGAAAGCTGGTATCGAGAGAGGAGGTGCATGGGTAAAAAAAATATAAAAAAAAGAGTAGAGAGAGGGGGTGGGAGAGGAGAACTAAATATGGTTGTAGAGGGAAGTATAATGAAGGAAGGAGATCATTTTATCCGGAGGATTTTTTTGGAAGAGCTCAGCTATTGAGTTGTTGGGAGCAAGGGAAGCTCTGGGAAGGTTGTACAGGGGGCAAGCAAGGAGAATGTGATGGACTGTGAGAGTGCAATGGCAGTGCTGATACTCACTTTACAGCTGAGTGAACTGGAGCAAGCAGAGTAAAGTGTCTTGCTCAAGGACACAATGCAGGGCTCTCAGCAAGACTCAAACCAGGTACCTTTTGCATATGAGCAAGACTTTTTAACCACTGAATCACTGCATCACTACACCTATATGATTTATGGAAAATACTTTTGCTCCACACGAGTGTTCAGTGATGGATAGATGGCTGTTATGATATTAAACTTGATGTGTAAAAATAAAAATTAGATGAAAAAATGTGAAGAAGTACCTGCATATTGTAAATCAGAATGTATCGGGAAAAATGTCTTTCTTAGATACCTGTGGGAAGAAAAAGAAATAAGTAAAAAAAAAACATTAATTTTTTGATCATGAGCTAAGATTCATGCTTTTTCAAGCAATAGAATTGTAGATATTTGACATATACACATGCATCTCCTCTGGGGTGTAATAGAAGCAATGATAATGAGAAAAAGACTTTTGTTAACGATTAAAAACAAACAAATTCAAAGAAATAATAACACTTTTTTTATTTTGCCATTGTGAAAAGTTTCATTTCAGGATTTGAATTTTGCATAGAGGCATAGAACTAATTTGTCAAACTGATAATCATCTTGTGGTATTCAGGAATGTACATTTTTTTCTTCATGTTTCACCAATGGGGATGGCAGTATCATAGCCAGTATCCAAAATGTAAAAGGTCAAACCATGACTCTTGATGGTAGTATCCAAAACATGGGGGAGGGGGTCCACACGACATTCCTAACAACATTTCCGAAAGATATGGGGTATGGACCTTCATGAATAAGCCACTGGGGGGGAGAGGGGCACATGCCCCGGGCCCTCTCTAAATCTACTTCTGCACTTCTAGACCTTCTCTTAAACACTAACACTTCCTATTATGCACTTAGTTGTCAGCTGTGGCAAGACCATTCTGTATGGTCCTTAACCGGCATAATGATAAATTCAAGCAAATTAACAAGCAGAACCACTCACTGTGGACATTCCAAGAACTGCAAAATCCTGGCAAGCTTCACGTTAGGCTCTCCTTGCTTTCCTGCTGCTCCCTGGTTGTTTCTGGAGACCAAACAATTGTTCAAATATTTTGAAAATAATAATAATGATGATGATACCCTAGTCTTATGGCATTATTTCTTAGGCATCAATAAAATCTAAACACCTAAAAGTGAAATTTACATATTTAGAAAGATAGATTATGAAATAGGATATATCTTACCTGGAGGAGCCAGTTTCATCAAATATGACAACTTCATCAACGTTGAAGATCACGATAGCTCTGGCAATCTGGTGGTACAAATGATGGTTGGGCATTAGTATGTAATAGATAAGCAGGAAGAAAAATATAAATTTATAAAGGCTTGCATGACATCAGGGTTCTAGCTACGGTGGGCGGCGCTGAACGGGCCCGCCCAGGCCTCGCAATTCCCGCCCACCACTCAGCTCTAAGATTCACTCTTCCGCCCACCACTCAAAAGTTCAATTCGGTTAAATAATTATAGTGTTGAAACAGATCTCGTTTTAATCTCGCTTTATTTATGTCATCCGCTGATTTACACACATAACCTAACATGCATTACGCACATCAAATTCCGATCAAAACAACTGAACTATAGGAATTTATTGCAATTGAATGTACATATTGTATTATCATAAAATCACCCATACACGAAGCTCTTTGCATAAACGTACGTACATGCACACAGTTCAGGTTCATGTTTTAATCATTGTGAATCACTGCTGGTAGCTTGCCAAGTCCGTCACTTACCATACAAAGTAAAAATTACATCCCCCCAAGGGCCCAAAGCGTGCTTGTAGACCGGTCCTAATGTAAGTAACCAATCACATTTGTTATAAACCCTATATGCACTTAACATTAAAACGGACTGATCGATATTCTTTTGATTTGTGGGGGATTTTATATTAATAGAATCATAGTTCATAGGAAGAACGATACTGGGAGGAAAATAAAAGTGGTAAAAAGTTTGGGCAAGATGAATAACAATGGGAATTGAGAGAAAGAGTTCGACATATGTTTGTACTTTTTTGGGGGGGGGGCCTTTAACAGTTGAATATCCATTGTACTTTAAATATCCATTGTACATACAAAATATTTTGTAAATCCTTCTAGCATTCCGATTAAAAACTTTAAAAAAAACCTTTTCATTGACAATTTGTCAATATAAGTGGACTAAATTTGAACAGTTCTTCATGGGAGGGGGGTCTAGGAGGTCACCCTGGATGATCACTGGAGCCCGGCACTCAAACTTGTCAAGCTAGAATCCTGCATGACATGTCATCCAAGCTAAATTGAAGGGTTTATGGATGAAACACCTTTCCCTACCATCCCTTTGCCACAGGATAGTTAACAGTTAGTTGAGCTCCTTTAGCTGAAAAGACGATAGTACAGTCATTAACCCCCAGTAACAGGACATGACGGAAAGTCCATGAATTCTGTTCATGCACATCTTTCATTATGAAGGGGAAAAAAAATTAAACAGATTTCTCGCTAAAAATTAATGAATATAAAACAGAATTACCCCACCAAAATTTAGAGAGATAAGTAACGATTGTCCAATCAGATTACAGGAAACAACCTTATATGTACATGAACTGCGTGATAAATATTAAAAGCCATTGTTTCCACCCTTTATCATTGAACTAGTGACATCTAGAAGCAACACAACATCTTGACTTATTGAAAATCATGAAAATAGATAATAATTTGGCTATAAATTGGCTGTTTTTTTTATATACATTTTTGAAGTTAATTACTTCAAGGTTATGTATAATTGAAAAGTGGCCAGAGTATGTCATGTTATCAAAAAAACTTTTTTTAAGCGGTTACCCCCTAACTTTTTCAGGAATCAAAATAGATTAAATGCTTAATTATAATTACTGGCATTCATATGTGCTATTCATATTCACCAGTAAGTACCAGTAAGTACCACTGTGATAGACACAGAAACCAAAGCAAGACCCATGGGACTATGCTGGGGAGGATTAATGCCCCCAAGCAGCCACAACGGCAGTGCAACAAGTCACCAACCACATGAAATTATAACCCAGTTCTGTCCACACATGTAAGGCACCAGACAAGAAAGCAGCAGGTGTCATTTTTAAGTCTTTGGCATGACCCAACAAAGAATCGAACCCAGGCCTCCCTGCGGACAATTATACAAATCTAAAATGATTTGTTGGCTCATTGGAATACATTCTAATTCTGACTGTGACAAATCTGAAAAAGCTCCAGTACTTCTGAGCAGTATTCAATATTTTCTTATTATATGCAAATTTATGCACAATTGCAGGTTCTTGTCCTTTCTTACCTGACCCGCCAAATACGTCCTCAGCTCAGCTGACTGGGCATTATCTAAGATGGAGCCTGGAAGGGCCACGCTTACAGTGTAGTCTCGACCTGGTTAAAAAAACAATATAAATAATTTATATTATATTATATAATGCAATTATATCATTGACACTCCAAAATATTTAGGAAAGTTGGCATAAAACTACTCAAATCAAAAGTTGATTTTTTTTCTTTCAAAAAATATCTTCAGGTTTAAAACTGTAAATTCTAGTTTTTGTCTCATCTAGCCGTTATTTCCACCTCTCCTTTAAACAATAAATAACATGGTTACCTCTCCAGGTATTGTCTTTGTCCTTGTTGACCTCTTGACCTCCACTGTCCTCCGTTTCTTGCTTCACCATCTTTTGTTGTTGCCGTCCTTCTTTCAGTTTCATCTTTTTGTCCTTTCTCTCTTGTCTAAGCTGCTTCACTACAAAAACAAAAATATTTTTCATAAAATAGCACTTTATTTTAAAAATCAATTTTGCTTTCAATAATGTTGTTATGCATAAATCTTCAACTTTCACCTATACATAATGACAATCATCCCTACACCATATTATGCCAATAATAAAAATCAAACTATGTTTCAAAGGTCTTTGTACACCTAGATGTAAAAATCTTGTTTTAGCATCTTTTTTCTCAAAGGAATATTGCCATGAATTTTTATGTTCATTTACATGAAAAAGGACAATCAAAGACGTAAATTGCTGAAAAAACCACATGTGTGAATATCGTATTCCGTTTAGGGGTTATCACATTTCATGAATTTCAACGGTATGTTGAAAAGTGATTGATGCAGTAAGCTTAATTCAACAATGTGTTGAAAAGTGACTTACGCAGTAAACTTAATTCAAGTGTGTTGAAAAGTGACTGATGCAGTAAACTTACTTTAACAATGTGTTGAAAAGTGGCTGATGCAGTAAGTTAAATTTGACAGTGTAATGAAAAGTGACAGATGCAGTAAGCTTACTTCAACAGTGTGTTG